>CM073309.1:1726641-1959957 GCA_037043255.1 Diadegma fenestrale
TTTTTTATCGACATGTGATTTTTTTCTCATTTCCATGATTTTTGCTTGAAAATGACGATTTTTCGTCAATTTTCAAACGAAAATCGCTCTTCTCCGAGCGAAAATGGTAAAACCATGATTTTTTTTCCAGCCACTCGGTTTGATACGCTGGAACAAAAGAGGAAACACGAGCCAAAGTCTCAATTTACCGCGAGAATTCAATTTTCGATTTTTGACCACGAGTTAGGAAAAATCAATATTTTTGCACCAAGTTGTAGGCGCAGAATTTCTTTTCTTTCGCTCCATGAGAATAAATCGCTGATTTTTTCCCTGCAACTAGACTCTGTGGAGCTCAAATTAAGCCCAGAATCGTATGTCTCTATCTCAATTTTTTATCGACATGTGATTTTTTTTCTTATTTCCATGATTTTTGCCTGAAAATGACGATTTTTCGTCAATTGGTTCAAACGAAAATCGCTCTTCTCCGAGCGAAAATGGTGAAATCATGATTTTTTTTCCAGCCACTCGCTTTGATACGCTGAAACAAAAGAGGAAACACGAGCCAAAGTCTCAATTTATCGCGAGAATTCAATTTTCGATTTTGGACCACGAGTTGGAAAAAATCAATATTTTTGCACCAAGTTGTAGCGCGGAATTTTTCTTCTTGGCTGCATGAGAATAAAATGTGAATTTTTTCCCCTGCAACTAGACTCTGTGGAGCTCAAATTAAGCCCAGAATCATGTCTCTATCTTAACATTTCCACTGAAATATGATTTTTTTCTCATTTCCATGATTTTTGCTTGAAAAATAACGATTTTTCCGTCAATTTTCAAACGAAAATCGCTCTTCTCCGAGCGAAAATGGTAAAATCATGATTTTTTTTCCAGCCACTCGGTTTGATACGCTGAAACAAAAGAGGAAACACGAGCCAAAGTCTCAATTTACCGCGAGAATTCAATTTTCGATTTTTGACCACGAGTTAGGAAAAATCAATATTTTTGCACCAAGTTGTAGCGCAGAATTTCTTTTCTTCGCTCCCCATGAGAATAAATCGCTGATTTTTTCCCCGTGCAACTCAGACTTCTGTGGAGCTCAAATTAAGCCCAGAATCATGTCTCTATCTCAATTTTTTATCGACATGTGATTTTTTTCTCATTTCCATGATTTTTGCTTGAAAATGACGATTTTTCGTCAATTTTCAAACGAAAATCGCTCTTCTCCGAGCGAAAACTGGTAAAACCATGATTTTTTTTTCCAGCCACTCGGTTTGATACGCTGGAACAAAGAGGAAACACTGAGCCGAAAGTCTCAATTTACCGCGAGAAATTCAATTTTCGATTTTTGACCACGAGTTAGGAAAAATCAATATTTTTGCACCAAGTTGTAGCGCAGAATTTCTTTTTGCTTCGCTCCATGAGAATAAATCGCTGATTTTTTCCCTGCAACTAGAAAGAGTTCTGTTGGGAGCTCAAATTAAGCCCAGAATCATGTGCTCTATCTCAATTTTTTATCGACATGTGATTTTTTTCTTATTTCCATGATTTTTGCCTGAAAATGACGATTTTTCGTCAATTTTCAAACGAAAATCGCTCTTCTCCGAGCGAAAATGGTGAAATCATGATTTTTTTTCCAGCCACTCGCTTTGATACGCTGAAAACAAAGAAGGAAACACGAGCCAAAGTCTCAATTTATCGCGAGAATTCAATTTTCGATTTTGGACCACGAGTTGGAAAAAATCAATATTTTTGCACCAAGTTGTAGCGCGGAATTTTTCTTCTTGGCTGCATGAGAATAAAATGTGGATTTTTTCCCTGCAACTAGACTCTGTGGAGCTCAAATTAAGCCCAGAATCATGTCTCTATCTTAAATTTCCACTGAGATATGATTTTTTTCTCATTTCCATGATTTTTGCTTGAAAATAACGATTTTTCGTCAATTTTCAAACGAAAATCGCTCTTCTCCGAGCGAAAATGGTAAAATCATGATTTTTTTTCCAGCCACTCGGTTTGATACGCTGAAACAAAGAGGAAACACGAGCCAAAGTCTCAATTTACCGCGAGAATTCAATTTTCGATTTTTGACCACGAGTTAGGAAAAATCAATATTTTTGCACCAAGTTGTAGCGCAGAATTTCTTTTCTTCGCTCCATGAGAATAAATCGCTGATTTTTTCCCTGCAACTAGACTCTGTGGAGCTCAAATTAAGCCCAGAATCATGTCTCTATCTCAAATTTTCACTGAGATGTGATTTTTTTCTCATTTCCATGATTTTTGCTTGAAAATGACGATTTTTCGTCAATTTTCAAACGAAAATCGCTCTTCTCCGAGCTAAAATGGTGAAATCATGATGTTTTTTCCAGCCACTCGGTTTAATACGCTGAAACAAAGAGGAAATACGAGCCAAAGTCTCAATTTATTGCGAGAATTCAATTTTTGATTTTTGACCACGAGTTGGAAAAAATCAATATTTTTGCACCAAGTTGTAGCGCAGAATTTCTTTTCTTCGCTCCATGAGAATAAATCGCTGATTTTTCCCCTGCAACTAGACTCTGTGGAGCTCAAATTAAGCCCAGAATTATGTCTCTATCTCAATTTTTCATTGAGATATGATTTTTTCCCCATTACCATGATTTTTGCTTGAAAATTACGATTTTTCGTCAATTTTCAAACGAAAATCGCTCTTCTCCGAGCTAAAATGGTGAAATCATGATTTTTTTTCCAGCCACTCGGTTTAATACGCTGAAACAAAGAGGAAATACGAGCCAAAGTCTCAATTTCTTGCGAGAATTCAATTTTCAATTTTTGACCACGAGTTGGGAACAATCAATATTTTTGCACCAAGTTGTAGCGCAGAATTTCTTTTCTTCGCTCCATGAGAATAAATCGCTGATTTTTCCCCTACAACTAGACTCTGTGGAGCTCAAATTAAGTCCAGAATCATGTCTCTATCTCAATTTTTCATTGAGATATGATTTTTTTCCCATTACCATGATTTTTGCTTGAAAATGACGATTTTTCGTCAATTTTCAAACGAAAATCGCTCTTCTCCGAGCTAAAATGGTGAAATCATGATTTTTTTTCCAGCCACTCGGTTTAATACGCTGAAACAAAGAGGAAATACGAGCCAAAGTCTCAATTTCTTGCGAGAATTCAATTTACGATTTTTGACCACGAGTTGGGAACAATCAATATTTTTGCACCAAGTTGTAGCGCGGAATTTTTCTTCTTGGCTGCATGAGAATAAAAAGTGGATTTTCTCCCTGCAACTAGACTCTGTGGAGCTCAAATTAAGCCCAGAATCATGTCTCTATCTCAAATTTTCACTGAGATATGATTTTTTTCTCATTTCCATGATTTTTGCTTGAAAATGACGATTTTTCGTCAATTTTCAAACGAAAATCGCTCTTCTCCGAGCGAAAATGGTAAAACCATGATTTTTTTTTCCAGCCACTCGGTTTAATACGCTGAAACAAAGAGGAAATACGAGCCAAAGTCTCAATTTATTGCGAGAATTCAATTTTCGATTTTTGACCACGAGATGGGAAAAATCAATATTTTTGCACCAAGTTGCAGCACAGAATTTTTCTTCTTCCCTCCATGAGAATAAAATGGGGATTTTTTCCCTGCAACTAGACTCTGTGGAGCTCAAATTAAGCCCAGAATCATGTCTCTATCCCAGATTTCCACTGAGATATGATTTTTTTCCCATAACCATGATTTTTGCTTGAAAATGACGATTTTTCGTCAATTTTCAAACGAAAATCGCTCTTCTCCGAGCGAAAATGGTAAAATCATGATTTTTTTTCCAGCCACTCGGTTTAATACGCTGAAACAAAGAGGAAATACGAGCCAAAGTCTCAATTTATCGCGAGAATTTAATTTTCGATTTTTGACCACGAGTTGGAAAAAATCAATATTTTTGCACCAAGTTGTAGCGCGGAATTTTTCTTCTTGGCTGCATGAGAATAAAATGTGGATTTTTTCCCTGCAACTAGACTCTGTGGAGCTCAAATTAAGCCCAGAATCATGTCTCTATCTTAAATTTCCACTGAGATATGACTTTTTTCTCATTTCCATGATTTTTGCTTGAAAATGACGATTTTTCGTCAATTTTCAAACGAAAATCGCTCTTCTCCGAGCGAAAATGGTGAAATCATGATTTTTTTTCCAACCACTCGGTTTAATACGCTGAAACAAAGAGGAAATACGAGCCAAAGTCTCAATTTCTTGCGAGAATTCAATTTTCGATTTTTGACCACGAGTTGGGAACAATCAATATTTTTGCACCAAGTTGTAGCGCAGAATTTCTTTTCTTCGCTCCATGAGAATAAATCGCTGATTTTTCCCCTACAACTAGACTCTGTGGAGCTCAAATTAAGTCCAGAATCATGTCTCTATCTCAATTTTTCATTGAGATATGATTTTTTTCCCATTACCATGATTTTTGCTTGAAAATGACGATTTTTCGTCAATTTTCAAACGAAAATCGCTCTTCTCCGAGCGAAAATGGTAAAATCATGATTTTTTTTCCAGCCACTCGGTTTGATACGCTGAAACAAAGAGGAAACACGAGCCAAAGTCTCAATTTATCGCGAGAATTCAATTTTTGATTTTTGACCACGAGTTGGAAAAAATCAATATTTTTGCACCAAGTTGTAGCGCAGAATTTCTTTTCTTCGCTCCATGAGAATAAATCGCTGATTTTTCCCCTGCAACTAGACTCTGTGGAGCTCAAATTAAGCCCAGAATCATGTCTCTATCTCAATTTTTCATTGAGATATGATTTTTTTCCCATTACCATGATTTTTGCTTCAAAATTACGATTTTTCGTCAATTTTCAAACGAAAATCGCTCTTCTCCGAGCTAAAATGGTGAAATCATGATTTTTTTTCCAGCCACTCGGTTTAATACGCTGAAACAAAGAGGAAACACGAGCCAAAGTCTCAATTTACCGCGAGAATTCAATTTTCGATTTTTGACCACGAGTTAGGAAAAATCAATATTTTTGCACCAAGTTGTAGCGCAGAATTTCTTTTCTTCGCTCCATGAGAATAAATCGCTGATTTTTTCCCTGCAACTAGACTCTGTGGAGCTCAAATTAAGCCCAGAATCATGTCTCTATCTCAAATTTTCACTGAGATGTGATTTTTTTCTCATTTCCATGATTTTTGCTTGAAAATGACGATTTTTCGTCAATTTTCAAACGAAAATCGCTCTTCTCCGAGCTAAAATGGTGAAATCATGATGTTTTTTCCAGCCACTCGGTTTAATACGCTGAAACAAAGAGGAAATACGAGCCAAAGTCTCAATTTATTGCGAGAATTCAATTTTTGATTTTTGACCACGAGTTGGAAAAAATCAATATTTTTGCACCAAGTTGTAGCGCAGAATTTCTTTTCTTCGCTCCATGAGAATAAATCGCTGATTTTTCCCCTGCAACTAGACTCTGTGGAGCTCAAATTAAGCCCAGAATCATGTCTCTATCTCAATTTTTCATTGAGATATGATTTTTTCCCCATTACCATGATTTTTGCTTGAAAATTACGATTTTTCGTCAATTTTCAAACGAAAATCGCTCTTCTCCGAGCTAAAATGGTGAAATCATGATTTTTTTTCCAGCCACTCGGTTTAATACGCTGAAACAAAGAGGAAATAGGAGCCAAAGTCTCAATTTCTTGCGAGAATTCAATTTTCGATTTTTGACCACGAGTTGGGAACAATCAATATTTTTGCACCAAGTTGTAGCGCAGAATTTCTTTTCTTCGCTCCATGAGAATAAATCGCTGATTTTTCCCCTACAACTAGACTCTGTGGAGCTCAAATTAAGTCCAGAATCATGTCTCTATCTCAATTTTTCATTGAGATATGATTTTTTTCCCATTACCATGATTTTTGCTTGAAAATGACGATTTTTCGTCAATTTTCAAACGAAAATCGCTCTTCTCCGAGCGAAAATGGTAAAATCATGATTTTTTTTCCAGCCACTCGGTTTGATACGCTGAAACAAAGAGGAAACACGAGCCAAAGTCTCAATTTATCGCGAGAATGCAATTTTTGATTTTTGACCACGAGTTGGAAAAAATCAATATTTTTGCACCAAGTTGTAGCGCAGAATTTCTTTTCTTCGCTCCATGAGAATAAATCGCTGATTTTTCCCCTGCAACTAGACTCTGTGGAGCTCAAATTAAGCCCAGAATCATGTCTCTATCTCAATTTTTCATTGAGATATGATTTTTTTCCCATTACCATGATTTTTGCTTCAAAATTACGATTTTTCGTCAATTTTCAAACGAAAATCGCTCTTCTCCGAGCTAAAATGGTGAAATCATGATTTTTTTCCAGCCACTCGGTTTAATACGCTGAAACAAAGAGGAAACACGAGCCAAAGTCTCAATTTACCGCGAGAATTCAATTTTCGATTTTTGACCACGAGTTAGGAAAAATCAATATTTTTGCACCAAGTTGTAGCGCAGAATTTCTTTTCTTCGCTCCATGAGAATAAATCGCTGATTTTTTCCCTGCAACTAGACTCTGTGGAGCTCAAATTAAGCCCAGAATCATGTCTCTATCTCAAATTTTCACTGAGATGTGATTTTTTTCTCATTTCCATGATTTTTGCTTGAAAATGACGATTTTTTCGTCAATTTTCAAACGAAAATCGCTCTTCTCCGAGCTAAAATGGTGAAATCATGATGTTTTTTCCAGCCACTCGGTTTAATACGCTGAAACAAAGAGGAAATACGAGCCAAAGTCTCAATTTATTGCGAGAATTCAATTTTTGATTTTTGACCACGAGTTGGAAAAAATCAATATTTTTGCACCAAGTTGTAGCGCAGAATTTCTTTTCTTCGCTCCATGAGAATAAATCGCTGATTTTTCCCCTGCAACTAGACTCTGTGGAGCTCAAATTAAGCCCAGAATCATGTCTCTATCTCAATTTTTCATTGAGATATGATTTTTTTTCCCCATTACCATGATTTTTGCTTGAAAATTACGATTTTTCGTCAATTTTCAAACGAAAATCGCTCTTCTCCGAGCTAAAATGGTGAAATCATGATTTTTTTTCCAGCCACTCGGTTTAATACGCTGAAACAAAGAGGAAATAGGAGCCAAAGTCTCAATTTCTTGCGAGAATTCAATTTTCGATTTTTGACCACGAGTTGGGAACAATCAATATTTTTGCACCAAGTTGTAGCGCAGAATTTCTTTTCTTCGCTCCATGAGAATAAATCGCTGATTTTTCCCCTACAACTAGACTCTGTGGAGCTCAAATTAAGTCCAGAATCATGTCTCTATCTCAATTTTTCATTGAGATATGATTTTTTTCCCATTACCATGATTTTTGCTTGAAAATGACGATTTTTCGTCAATTTTCAAACGAAAATCGCTCTTCTCCGAGCGAAAATGGTAAAATCATGATTTTTTTTCCAGCCACTCGGTTTGATACGCTGAAACAAAAGAGGAAACACGAGCCAAAGTCTCAATTTATCGCGAGAATGCAATTTTTGATTTTTGACCACGAGTTGGAAAAAATCAATATTTTTGCACCAAGTTGTAGCGCAGAATTTCTTTTCTTCGCTCCATGAGAATAAATCGCTGATTTTTCCCCTGCAACTAGACTCTGTGGAGCTCAAATTAAGCCCAGAATCATGTCTCTATCTCAATTTTTCATTGAGATATGATTTTTTTCCCATTACCATGATTTTTGCTTCAAAATTACGATTTTTCGTCAATTTTCAAACGAAAATCGCTCTTCTCCGAGCTAAAATGGTGAAATCATGATTTTTTTTCCAGCCACTCGGTTTAATACGCTGAAACAAAGAGGAAATACGAGCCAAAGTCTCAATTTCTTGCGAGAATTCAATTTTCGATTTTTGACCACGAGTTGGGAACAATCAATATTTTTGCACCAAGTTGTAGCGCGGAATTTTTCTTCTCGGCTGCATGAGAATAAAAAGTGGATTTTCTCCCTGCAACTAGACTCTGTGGAGCTCAAATTAAGCCCAGAATCATGTCTCTATCTCAAATTTTCACTGAGATATGATTTTTTTCTCATTTCCATGATTTTTGCTTGAAAATGACGATTTATCGTCAATTTTCAAACGAAAATCGCTCTTCTCCGAGCGAAAATGGTAAAACCATGATTTTTTTTCCAGCCGCTCGGTTTGATACGCTGGAACAAAGAGGAAACACGAGCCAAAGTCTCAATTTATCGCGAGAATTCAATTTTCGATTTTTGACCACGAGTTAGGAAAAATCAATATTTTTGCACCAAGTTGTAGCGCAGAATTTCTTTTCTTCGCTCCATGAGAATAAATCGCCGATTTTTTCCCTGCAACTAGACTCTGTGGAGCTCAAATTAAGCCCAGAATCATGTCTCTATCTCAAATTTTCACTAGGATATGATTTTTTTCTCATGTCCATGATTTTTGCTTGAAAATGACGATTTTTCGTCAATTTTCAAACGAAAATCGCTCTTCTCCGAGCGAAAATGGTAAAACCATGATTTTTTTTCCAGCCACTCGGTTTAATACGCTGAAACAAAGAGGAAATACGAGCCAAAGTCTCAATTTATTGCGAGAATTCAATTTTCGATTTTTGACCACGAGATGGGAAAAATCAATATTTTTGCACCAAGTTGCAGCACAGAATTTTTCTTCTTCCCTCCATGAGAATAAAATGGGGATTTTTTCCCTGCAACTAGACTCTGTGGAGCTCAAATTAAGCCCAGAATCATGTCTCTATCCCAGATTTCCACTGAGATATGATTTTTTTCCCATAACCATGATTTTTGCTTGAAAATGACGATTTTTCGTCAATTTTCAAACGAAAATCGCTCTTCTCCGAGCGAAAATGGTAAAATCATGATTTTTTTTCCAGCCACTCGGTTTAATACGCTGAAACAAAGAGGAAATACGAGCCAAAGTCTCAATTTATCGCGAGAATTTAATTTTCGATTTTTGACCACGAGTTGGAAAAAATCAATATTTTTGCACCAAGTTGTAGCGCGGAATTTTTCTTCTTGGCTGCATGAGAATAAAATGTGGATTTTTTCCCTGCAACTAGACTCTGTGGAGCTCAAATTAAGCCCAGAATCATGTCTCTATCTTAAATTTCCACTGAGATATGACTTTTTTCTCATTTCCATGATTTTTGCTTGAAAATGACGATTTTTCGTCAATTTTCAAACGAAAATCGCTCTTCTCCGAGCGAAAATGGTGAAATCATGATTTTTTTTCCAACCACTCGGTTTAATACGCTGAAACAAAGAGGAAATACGAGCCAAAGTCTCAATTTCTTGCGAGAATTCAATTTTCGATTTTTGACCACGAGTTGGGAACAATCAATATTTTTGCACCAAGTTGTAGCGCAGAATTTCTTTTCTTCGCTCCATGAGAATAAATCGCTGATTTTTCCCCTACAACTAGACTCTGTGGAGCTCAAATTAAGTCCAGAATCATGTCTCTATCTCAATTTTTCATTGAGATATGATTTTTTTCCCATTACCATGATTTTTGCTTGAAAATGACGATTTTTCGTCAATTTTCAAACGAAAATCGCTCTTCTCCGAGCGAAAATGGTAAAATCATGATTTTTTTTCCAGCCACTCGGTTTGATACGCTGAAACAAAGAGGAAACACGAGCCAAAGTCTCAATTTATCGCGAGAATTCAATTTTTGATTTTTGACCACGAGTTGGAAAAAATCAATATTTTTGCACCAAGTTGTAGCGCAGAATTTCTTTTCTTCGCTCCATGAGAATAAATCGCTGATTTTTCCCCTGCAACTAGACTCTGTGGAGCTCAAATTAAGCCCAGAATCATGTCTCTATCTCAATTTTTCATTGAGATATGATTTTTTTCCCATTACCATGATTTTTGCTTCAAAATTACGATTTTTCGTCAACTTTCAAACGAAAATCGCTCTTCTCCGAGCTAAAATGGTGAAATCATGATTTTTTTTCCAGCCACTCGGTTTAATACGCTGAAACAAAGAGGAAATACGAGCCAAAGTCTCAATTTCTTGCGAGAATTCAATTTTCGATTTTTGACCACGAGTTGGGAACAATCAATATTTTTGCACCAAGTTGTAGCGCGGAATTTTTCTTCTTGGCTGCATGAGAATAAAAAGTGGATTTTCTCCCTGCAACTAGACTCTGTGGAGCTCAAATTAAGCCCAGAATCATGTCTCTATCTCAAATTTTCACTGAGATATGATTTTTTTCTCATTTCCATGATTTTTGCTTGAAAATGACGATTTATCGTCAATTTTCAAACGAAAATCGCTCTTCTCCGAGCGAAAATGGTAAAACCATGATTTTTTTTCCAGCCGCTCGGTTTGATACGCTGGAACAAAGAGGAAACACGAGCCAAAGTCTCAATTTCTTGCGAGAATTCAATTTTCGATTTTTGACCACGAGTTGGGAACAATCAATATTTTTGCACCAAGTTGTAGCGCGGAATTTTTCTTCTCGGCTGCATGAGAATAAAAAGTGGATTTTCTCCCTGCAACTAGACTCTGTGGAGCTCAAATTAAGCCCAGAATCATGTCTCTATCTCAAATTTTCACTGAGATATGATTTTTTTCTCATTTCCATGATTTTTGCTTGAAAATGACGATTTATCGTCAATTTTCAAACGAAAATCGCTCTTCTCCGAGCGAAAATGGTAAAACCATGATTTTTTTTCCAGCCGCTCGGTTTGATACGCTGGAACAAAGAGGAAACACGAGCCAAAGTCTCAATTTATCGCGAGAATTCAATTTTCGATTTTTGACCACGAGTTAGGAAAAATCAATATTTTTGCACCAAGTTGTAGCGCAGAATTTCTTTTCTTCGCTCCATGAGAATAAATCGCCGATTTTTTCCCTGCAACTAGACTCTGTGGAGCTCAAATTAAGCCCAGAATCATGTCTCTATCTCAAATTTTCACTAGGATATGATTTTTTTCTCATGTCCATGATTTTTGCTTGAAAATGACGATTTTTCGTCAATTTTCAAACGAAAATCGCTCTTCTCCGAGCGAAAATGGTAAAACCATGATTTTTTTTCCAGCCACTCGGTTTAATACGCTGAAACAAAGAGGAAATACGAGCCAAAGTCTCAATTTATTGCGAGAATTCAATTTTCGATTTTTGACCACGAGATGGGAAAAATCAATATTTTTGCACCAAGTTGCAGCACAGAATTTTTCTTCTTCCCTCCATGAGAATAAAATGGGGATTTTTTCCCTGCAACTAGACTCTGTGGAGCTCAAATTAAGCCCAGAATCATGTCTCTATCCCAGATTTCCACTGAGATATGATTTTTTTCCCATAACCATGATTTTTGCTTGAAAATGACGATTTTTCGTCAATTTTCAAACGAAAATCGCTCTTCTCCGAGCGAAAATGGTAAAATCATGATTTTTTTTCCAGCCACTCGGTTTAATACGCTGAAACAAAGAGGAAATACGAGCCAAAGTCTCAATTTATCGCGAGAATTTAATTTTCGATTTTTGACCACGAGTTGGAAAAAATCAATATTTTTGCACCAAGTTGTAGCGCGGAATTTTTCTTCTTGGCTGCATGAGAATAAAATGTGGATTTTTTCCCTGCAACTAGACTCTGTGGAGCTCAAATTAAGCCCAGAATCATGTCTCTATCTTAAATTTCCACTGAGATATGACTTTTTTCTCATTTCCATGATTTTTGCTTGAAAATGACGATTTTTCGTCAATTTTCAAACGAAAATCGCTCTTCTCCGAGCGAAAATGGTGAAATCATGATTTTTTTTCCAACCACTCGGTTTAATACGCTGAAACAAAGAGGAAATACGAGCCAAAGTCTCAATTTCTTGCGAGAATTCAATTTTCGATTTTTGACCACGAGTTGGGAACAATCAATATTTTTGCACCAAGTTGTAGCGCAGAATTTCTTTTCTTCGCTCCATGAGAATAAATCGCTGATTTTTCCCCTACAACTAGACTCTGTGGAGCTCAAATTAAGTCCAGAATCATGTCTCTATCTCAATTTTTCATTGAGATATGATTTTTTTCCCATTACCATGATTTTTGCTTGAAAATGACGATTTTTCGTCAATTTTCAAACGAAAATCGCTCTTCTCCGAGCGAAAATGGTAAAATCATGATTTTTTTTCCAGCCACTCGGTTTGATACGCTGAAACAAAGAGGAAACACGAGCCAAAGTCTCAATTTATCGCGAGAATTCAATTTTTGATTTTTGACCACGAGTTGGAAAAAATCAATATTTTTGCACCAAGTTGTAGCGCAGAATTTCTTTTCTTCGCTCCATGAGAATAAATCGCTGATTTTTCCCCTGCAACTAGACTCTGTGGAGCTCAAATTAAGCCCAGAATCATGTCTCTATCTCAATTTTTCATTGAGATATGATTTTTTTCCCATTACCATGATTTTTGCTTCAAAATTACGATTTTTCGTCAACTTTCAAACGAAAATCGCTCTTCTCCGAGCTAAAATGGTGAAATCATGATTTTTTTTCCAGCCACTCGGTTTAATACGCTGAAACAAAGAGGAAATACGAGCCAAAGTCTCAATTTCTTGCGAGAATTCAATTTTCGATTTTTGACCACGAGTTGGGAACAATCAATATTTTTGCACCAAGTTGTAGCGCGGAATTTTTCTTCTTGGCTGCATGAGAATAAAAAGTGGATTTTCTCCCTGCAACTAGACTCTGTGGAGCTCAAATTAAGCCCAGAATCATGTCTCTATCTCAAATTTTCACTGAGATATGATTTTTTTCTCATTTCCATGATTTTTGCTTGAAAATGACGATTTATCGTCAATTTTCAAACGAAAATCGCTCTTCTCCGAGCGAAAATGGTAAAACCATGATTTTTTTTCCAGCCGCTCGGTTTGATACGCTGGAACAAAGAGGAAACACGAGCCAAAGTCTCAATTTATCGCGAGAATTCAATTTTCGATTTTTGACCACGAGTTAGGAAAAATCAATATTTTTGCACCAAGTTGTAGCGCAGAATTTCTTTTCTTCGCTCCATGAGAATAAATCGCCGATTTTTTCCCTGCAACTAGACTCTGTGGAGCTCAAATTAAGCCCAGAATCATGTCTCTATCTCAAATTTTCACTGAGATATGATTTTTTTCTCATGTCCATGATTTTTGCTTGAAAATGACGATTTTTCGTCAATTTTCAAACGAAAATCGCTCTTCTCCGAGCGAAAATGGTAAAACCATGATTTTTTTTCCAGCCACTCGGTTTAATACGCTGAAACAAAGAGGAAATACGAGCCAAAGTCTCAATTTCTTGCGAGAATTCAATTTTCGATTTTTGACCACGAGATGGGAAAAATCAATATTTTTGCACCAAGTTGCAGCACAGAATTTTTCTTCTTCCCTCCATGAGAATAAAATGGGGATTTTTTCCCTGCAACTAGACTCTGTGGAGCTCAAATTAAGCCCAGAATCATGTCTCTATCCCAGATTTCCACTGAGATATGATTTTTTTCCCATAACCATGATTTTTGCTTGAAAATGACGATTTTTCGTCAATTTTCAAACGAAAATCGCTCTTCTCCGAGCGAAAATGGTAAAATCATGATTTTTTTTCCAGCCACTCGGTTTAATACGCTGAAACAAAGAGGAAATACGAGCCAAAGTCTCAATTTATCGCGAGAATTCAATTTTCGATTTTTGACCACGAGTTGGAAAAAATCAATATTTTTGCACCAAGTTGTAGCGCGGAATTTTTCTTCTTGGCTGCATGAGAATAAAATGTGGATTTTTTCCCTGCAACTAGACTCTGTGGAGCTCAAATTAAGCCCAGAATCATGTCTCTATCTTAAATTTCCACTGAGATATGACTTTTTTCTCATTTCCATGATTTTTGCTTGAAAATGACGATTTTTCGTCAATTTTCAAACGAAAATCGCTCTTCTCCGAGCGAAAATGGTGAAATCATGATTTTTTTTCCAACCACTCGGTTTAATACGCTGAAACAAAGAGGAAATACGAGCCAAAGTCTCAATTTATTGCGAGAATTCAATTTTCGATTTTTGACCACGAGTTGGGAAAAATCAATATTTTTGCACCAAGTTGTAGCGCAGAATTTTTCTTCTTGGCTGCATGAGAATAAAATGTGGATTTTTTCCCTGCAACTAGACTCTGTGGAGCTCAAATTAAGCCCAGAATCATGTCTCTATCTCAATTTTTTATCGAGATATAATTTTTTGCTCACGAGCATGATTTTTGCTTGAAAATATCGATTTTTCGACAATTTTCAAACGAAAATCGCTCTTCTCCGAGTAAAAATCGCATAAATTATGCATTTTTTTCCAGCTACTCAGTTTAATACGCTGAAAGGAAGAGAAAACACGCGCCAAAGTCCCAATTTACCGCGTGAATGCAATTTTCGATTTTTGATCACGAGTTGGAAAAAATCAGAGTTTTAACATGAATTTGTTGCCAAGAATTTTTCTGCTTGGCTCCATGAGAATGGACTGCTGATTTTTTCCCTTCAAATATTCTCTGTGGAGCTCAATTTAAGCCCAGAGTCATGTCTCTATCTCGATTTTTCATCGAGATATGATTTTTTGCTCACGGGCATGATTTTTGCTTGAAAATGACGATTTTTCGTCAATTTTCAAACGAAAATCGTTCTTCTCCGAGTAAAAATCGCATCAATTATGCTTTTTTTTCCAGCTACTCAGTTTGATACGCTGAAAAGAAGAGAAAACACGTGCCAAAGTCTCAATTTATCGCTTGAATGCAATTTTCAACTTTTGATCATGAGTTGGAAAAAATCAATATTTTAACATGAATTTGTCGCGAAGAATTTATATTTTCATGCCACTGACAGTTATCTGGAGCTTCCGGATACCGGATAGCTGGCAGCGATAAGAATTTCATGGGGCTCAGCGGAAAGATTTTCATGTGGCTCAGCGACAAGATTTTTATGTTGCTCAGCGACAAGATTTTCATGTCGCTGAGAGTTATTGTCGCTTTGCGATTAATCTAACGCCAGCGGCGATGTTAGTTATGCTACACAATTATTGGTTCCTTTCGAAGCAAAACTTGTCGCTGCGAGATATCCAAAGCTTCCGGATAACTCTCAGCGACAAAATTTTCATGTGGCTCAGCGACAAGATTTTTATGCCACTGAGAGTTATATCTGGAGCTTCCGGATAGCTGGCAGCGATAAGTATTACACGTGGCTCAGCGGAAAGTTTTCATGTGGCTCAGCGACAAGTTTCTTATGTCGCTGAGAGTTATTGTCGCTCCGCAATCAATATAATATGCCAGCGGCGATTTCAGATATGCTGTAAATGAATAAAATTGTGGGATTAGGAATAGGGCAACGGTTGTGAAGCATATTCATTCCTGAAGCATATTTTCCTGTCACTGGAGCATGTCGTTAATGCTACCTGCAAATTAGCATTAGTGAGGTTATGGCGAGCTGTCAGAGCTTTTAGCCGTTATTCATCACAAAGTCGGCAAAAAATGTCAACCCGTTCCAGCTATCTCCCTCACACTCGCGTCAATATCGGCCGGCAAAATATACACGATTGCTAGAGGAATTTTAGGTTATGATTTTCTAATTCTGACAATCTTACTTTCGAATGTTTCTATATCTATATTTATCACCGTGAAATCGAACGACACATGTATGAAGATGTATTCGTGAACTGGCAACCAACAGGTGTTCCTCGGATGGGAACAGCTGGATATGTCGTCAGTCACGACCAATCAGAAACACGATGGCCACACGGGCCCTTTCTCTGTGTCGTATACATACACGCACGCACACTTCGATCGGCGCATAATTTTGCCCGTGCAAAGTTTTTTCTCAGCAATTACGGCATCAATCGGGTTGATTTATGGCTCAATCGAGGGGGGATAACGTAATTAGTCTTCAGTTCAAATTTCAGATCATGAAATTACCCCTGAGCTTCGTAATTCAAGAAAGTGTCCACCCCCTCCGGCGAAATCGCTTTTCTTAGAGATAATATACTCGGGTGAGTCTCGGGCCAGCAGACGACGCTGTCAAATGTACTTGTCCCGAGACTCTGCCGAGTCTCTTGATGAGACGCGTTACATCATCCGAGCTCTTTTGAACCATTTTCACGAAAATTTTTGACGGATTTCTCGTGTTTGCGACACGAAATACGTGTTGATTCCAGCGTTTTCTGATGATTCGTTACATTCCGATAGGAAACGGCCCTCATGCAACGATTTGTCACGAGTTTCCACAAAGAAAAATGTCGAATGGGACGAAAAATTGACGATTAGCAAACGTTTCGTTTCATCGATTCCGAAGTGATTTTACATGCAAACGACGTGGATTCACGTCAAAATCAAGGATATGAGATGCGTTCCATTATCCGAGCTCTTTTGAACCGTTTTCACGAAAATTTTTGACGGATTTCTCATGTTTGCTACACGAAATACGTGTCGATTCCAGGTTTTCCTGATGATTCAATACATTCCGATAGGAAACGGCCTTCATGCAATGATTTTTCAAGAATTTCGACGAAAAAAAATTTTGAATGGGACGAAAAATTGACGATTGGCAGATCTTTCGTTTCATCGTTTCCCGAGTGATTTTACATGCAAATGACGTGGTTTTACGTCAAAATCAAGGACATGACATGCGATTCATTATCCGTGCTCTTTTGAACCGTTTTCACGAAAATTTTTGTCGGATTTCTCATGTTCGCGACATGAAATACGTGTCGATTCCACCGTTTTCTGATGATTCGTTGCATTCCGATAGGAAACGGCCCTCATGCAACGATTTTTCACGAGTTTCTACGAAGAAAAATGTCGAATGGGACGAAAAATTGACGATTGGCAAATGTTTTGTTTCATTGTTTCCGGATAGATTTTATTCGCAAACGACGTGATTTTACGTCAGAATCGAGGATATGAGACGCGTTTCATTATCCGAGCTCTTTTAAACCGTTTTCACGAAAATTTTTGACGGATTTCTCATGTTCGCGACACGAAATACGTGTTGATTCCACCGTTTTCTGATGATTCGTTACATTCCGATAGGGAACGGCCCCCATGCAATGATTTTTCACGAGTTTCTACGAAAAAAAATGTCGAATTGGACGAAAAATTGACGATTGGCAAACGTTGCGTTTCATCGTTTCCGAAGTGATTCTACATGCGAACGACGTGGTTTTACGTCAGAATCGAGGATATGAGACGCGTTTTATTATCCGAGCTCTTCTAAACCGTTTTCACGAAAATTTTTGACGGATTTCTCATGTTCGCCACACGAAATACGTGTCGATTCCACCGTTTTCTGATGATTCGTTACATTCCGATAGGGAACGGCCCGCATGCAACGATCCATTTCTTTTAATTGAATAGAGTTCGTCATAAATTCGGAGAAGTTTTTACCGTGCATTTGAGGCATTCTTGCGAATTTCTGAAAAATCATTCAATTAAAGAAATTTTATATCATTTTATCTGAACTAAACGGGTTCAAGATATTTTGTCGTTTATCCTAAATTCCGAGAAGTCTTACCGTGAATTTTATTCATTCTCGTGAGTTTTGGGAAATATTTCATCGTTCATTAGAAATTCCAAGAAGTCTTTACTGTGAATTTTATTGATTCTTGCAAATTTTCTAAAATCATTTAATTAAAGAAACTTAACATCAATTTCTTTCCATTTCAATACTCAAGCAATTTAATCCGAATTTCGTCCAATTTAACGCGTTTAAATCTCGCGTAAATAATAAATCAAGTTCATCGAATTTTAATAAACAATTAATTTTCATTATTTAAATTCTATTGATTCGAGTTGCTCAACCAATATTTTTCTCCGATATTTTTTCCTTCCTCCGGATTTTACCCTTCTCCATTACCAACCACCTGAGGACTTTAATCCTCTTATTGCCCCCTAATTGCCCCCATTCCCTTTTTTTTCTACGATCCTTTTTGACCGCCCGTGCTGTTTCCCTAGCACGTTGGCCAGACTCTTTTCTTTTCCAACTCCTTTTTTTGTGCGTGCTGATTCTGAAGCACCTCGAATATTTTCGGATTTTCCATTTTCCCATTTCGTTCGTGTTTGATCGTGCTGATTCTCAAGCACGTCGGACCAGACTTATTCATCTCTCCTCCTTATCGACCGTGCTGATTCTCAAGCACGTTGATTCCCATCCACCGAGTCTTCCCTTCCTTATCGTCCGTGCTGATTCTCAAGCACGTCGATCCCAAATTACGTAATATTTCCTTTCTCATCGACCGTGCTGATTCTCAAGCACGTTGATTCCGAATCATTTATCCATCCCTGTTTTGTCGACCGTGCTCAAGCACGTCTACTCGTTCCATTTATCCTCTATTTCCCTTTTTCCCACAATTTCTCCGTGCTGATTCTCAAGCACGTTAAATTAAACGCATCTTCCCGTTATCATTCTCTTAAATTGATTTACCGTGCTGTTATTTAAGCACGTTTATCCAAATCCTTCATTAAAATCGAAATTGAGCAATTCTAATTAATAATTCTTATCATTTTTTCACATCATGAAGGTCATGTACAATGCCTAGGCGTCGTTCAGGTGCTAAATTCTAAATCCGCCGAGCTATCGCGCAACAACTCAACAAACCAGCACATAAAAGAGGCAACAACAAGCCCATATTGAAAACTTTTCTAAAAAATTATCTCTCCGATAAACCGGGTACTATCCAAGCAATCGTCGAGCGAGCGTCCACCGTCTCAAAGGTCCGAATTATCTCGAACGTCGTAATCAAGGAGACAATCTATATCGTGGACCGCAAAACATCTTTCCCTCTCGCTCGTCTTGTCGGTACAACTAACAGCGTTCTTATCGAAGAGCTCCAACGCGAAGATCTTTCCGAAGCGTCAACTAAAGTTGACGCTTAATTGCTAAAGTTGAAGATAAATCTCGACCCTCTACACCAGACCCCATCGAGATTATCGAGCTCCATTAATCATCCAGTTTCTTCAATTACAATTAACAGTAAGTAAATCATTCATTTTATTTGGTCCCAGTGAACAATCTCATCAACATAGGTTCCGGTCCTAGGGGGGAAAATCTCACCGTTCTAAACGCGGGATCTGAAATAAATCTACACGTCGTTTCCCCGTGTATCGCGAGTAAATAAATAGATTTCTTTCGTTATCGACTATCGGTTTCATTTTCTCGTTCAGTAAAATCATTTCAGTAAATTCTCGTTATCCAGAAAATTCGTTCTCTTCAATTTCAACTATTAAATTATTTTCTGTTGCAATCAGACACACTACGACTATTTCATCAATTCTCGTTAAATAAAACGGTCCAGCAGTCGGTAGGGCGATAAATAAAACAACCTCATCAACGAGAGTACATTTCAATTTTTCTTTTTTTTCATCGTACAATTCGAAATCGTTTTTATTTCGTGAATCCATTTCCGAGCGGTCGACAACCTAGAAACAGTTTCATTATCCGAGCTCTTTTGAACCGTTTTCACGAAAATTTTTGACGGATTTCTTATCTTCGCCACACGAAATATGTGTCGATTCCAGCGTTTTCTGATGATTCGTTACATTCCGATAGGAAACGGCCCTCATGCAATGATTTTTTACGAGTTTCGACGAAGAAAAATGTCGAATCGGACGAAAAATTGACGATTGGAAAACGTTTCGTTTCATCGTTTCTGGATTAATTTTACATGCAATCAACGTGGTTTTACGTCAAATTCGAGGATATGAGACGCGTTTTATGGTCCGAGCTCTTTTAAACCGTTTTCACGAAAGTTTTTGACGGATTTCTCATGTTTGCCACACGAAATACGTGTCGATTCCACCGTTTTCTGATGAATAGTTACATTCCGATTGGAAACGGCCCTCATGCAACGATTTTTTACGAGTTTCTACGAAGAAAAATGTCGAATCAGACGAAAAATTGACGATTGGCAAACGTTCCGTTTCATCGTTTCCGAAGTGATTTTACATGCAAACGACGTGGTTTTACGTCAAAATCAAGGATATGAGATGCGTTTCATTATCCGAGCTCTTTTGAACCGTTTTCACGAAAATTGTTGACGGATTCCTCATGTTTGCTACACGAAATACGTGTCGATTCCAGCGTTTTCTGATGATTCGTTACATTCTGATAGGAAACGGCCTTCATGCAATGATTTTTCAAGAATTTCGACGGAAAAAAATTTCGAATAGGACGAAAAATTGACGTTTGGCAAAAGTTTCTATTTGTCGTTTCCGAAGTGATTTTACATGCAAACGACGTGGTTTTACGTCAGAATCAAGAATATGAGACGCGTTACATCATCCGAGCTTTTTTGAATCATTTTCACGAAAGTTTTTGACGGATTTTTCGTGTTTGCTACACGAAATACGTGTCGATTCCAGCGTTTTCTGATGATTCGTTACATTCCGATGGGAAACGGCCCTCATGCAATGATTTTTCAAGAATTTCGACGGAAAAAAATTTCGAATATTACGAAAAATTGACGATTGGCAAACGTTTTGTTTCATCGTTTTTGAAGTGATTTTACATGCAAACGACGTGGTTTTACGTCAGAATCAAGGATATGAGACGCGTTTTATGATCCGAGCTCTTTTAAACCGTTTTCACGAAAATTTTTGACGGATTTCTCATGTTTGCCACAGGAAATACGTGTCGATTCCACCGTTTTCTGATGAATAGTTACATTCCGATAGGAAACGGCCCTCATACAACGAATTTTTACGAGTTTCTACGAAGAAAAATGTCGAATCAGACGAAAAATTGACGATTGGCAAACGTTCCGTTTCATCGTTTCCGAAGTGATTTTACATGCAAACGACGTGGTTTTACGTCAAAATCAAGGATATTGTTACGTCCTGGCATCTTCTCCTCGTGTCTGACTCGTTGAATAAATCTGAAACATAAAAATTTGAATTCTGTAAAAATCATTCCAATCAACTTCTGAATTTTATCATTTAAAATTAATAATAGTAATAATTACAACCGAAATTCGTTAATCGGGTCACGGAAAACATGGATAAATGAAAGAAACTAATTTTAAATTAACACGTATCATGTCGTTTTTAGGTCACCCTGTATGTGGGGAAACCTGCAGAACAGCTGATCAGCTGTTGAGCGGATGCGCGCCTTGACCGTTTCCGGCGCACGTGCAATGCTCGCGCGCCGGAAAGAGTGTCCAAGTCCCGAATAGGGTCAAATTTCATTATTTTTTAGGAATTCCAAACAAATTATTTTTATTGCATATTCTTGTTGCTCATGTCAAGGGCTTCATTTTAAGTGGTCATACGTCCATATTCGGATAATTTTTAGTTAAACAATTTTTTTGTTAACTTCAAATATTTTATTTACACACAAATTACAAAATTGCAACTTTTCCAACAACACATTCTTAATCCTTATTAAAAACCCGTTCATTTGAATACTTATTTAATTATTATTGAACTATTTTTATAAATAAAACTTGAACAATTTTTCTAATTTCATTAACTCACAATTTTAAACTCATGTCACCCCAAATATGCTCATTCGATTCGCCTTGAAAGGGGTTTCCACCTAAACCCTTACAAGGGTCTTTTATATTCGAATCATTAACAATAATCATTATTAATAAGGATTCAAATAGATATTTCCATATTTACATATATATATTTTTTGTAAAAAAATAGTATTTTACGCAACAAGTGCGCAAAGCGACGAATTACACGAGCCGAAGGCGAGTGCCGTAATACACTCGTACGAGTGCGAATATGTATCATAAGTCGAGGCGAATGCGGCAAACGCGCGATGTACTTCGTTGTTTTTCGCACATGTTGCGTACAATATTTTTTGTGATACTTGCCTCGAAAGTTCGATTTGAGGATCAAAAAACAGCGACTGACATCTGACAGTTAAGCTATCTGACATATGAATATCCGCACTAGTGCGGTAAAGTCTTCTCACCGTGCGGTAAAGTCCACATTACCGCACTAGTGCGGTAAAGTAAGACAAAAGAGCAAGCGTTGAGAAATAGGCTACTTTCGCCACGGAAAACGCCAACCGAAAATCGCACTTTCGAGGCAAGTATCACAAAAAAAACATTTATTCATATAAAATATACGTTGCCGGGGAATCTAAACGCTTTTAGAATATAAATAAATAGTAATTAAATAAATACTGCACAATTTCGAATAAATTTTACGCCAATGAAAATCATTTCCGTTAAAGTAAATCAGACCACCCGCCAACACGTGGGTCTTCGAATTTCACCAAAGAGACGCACTTCGTTCGAGTACCAAAAACGCCGAGTCATGTCCGGCGAAAAAGTCTGTTATTTCTCAGGGAGTCATAAATTTCGCTACAAATAAACTTTTTTTTCTGCTTCGTCCGCTGGGAAAAGTAACCCGAAACTTCTAACCGTCGTTGTCGCGACGGTACAGTCTGTCGTGAATATTAGCCGCTAATTTAATCAATCTATGAAATTAATTATTCAAAATCTTCTCCAAATCATTAATAAATAAAACTTAACTTACTTTATGGATATAAACGAAGGGAATTACAATCCTCGCGCTTACCAGAGTCCGTACCTGCAAAAACTCGTAAAAATAAACAGAAAATAATAAACACTATAAATAATTGAATGAAATGTAACTTACCACAAAAGGATGCGCATCGATCCATCTTAGCCTGTAAAAGATAAATATTGTAACGGAACGAAGCATTCCGTCCACACGGGCGTCGTGTGTTTGGCTCACCCACACACACGTGAGGTAAGCTGTGCCTCCTCGATTCCCAAAAATTAAAGCCCACCTCGCGATACGAGCCTTTTGACACACCCTCCGGGTACGTCGCAGCGATGATCCGCGCGAAGAACAGCCCATCGGACCGCCTCGCGCGACACGCCTGTCAAAGTGCCAAAATAAACTCGCCACTTGACTCCAGTGGTCATCCCACCTGACCGACACCCCGGCTGTCATCCCCTGGAACGATACGGAAGGGAAAAATCTCCTCACGTCCCGTTTTCCTATTTAAGGGCCAGCAGCGAGAGCTCGAGTCATTCTTGTCTTCGAAACTTCAAATTTACACTCTCTGCGAGCAATCATCAACGGGTAATGGACTTACAATAAATTGTCGAGTCGTACTCCTCCAATTCACCCGAGCTCGCGATTAGGAAACTAGATCTGGGCGAAGTACCATCATTGCGCTGGTTTTCTGACCTCAGAGCTAGTCCGTGTGTCTGGTGGACGTAGGCAGGCCGTATTTCGCGGATTTCAAAGAATCAAAGAGTAAAACGAGACGAGTCGCGGATTTCATCGCGTTTCAGCCGGCTCACTGCAAAGGAGCGCGGCACCGCGTGTTCCATATCGTCCTCTCATCGCTTTTCCGCAGAAACGCCTCGCTCAAGTCCACACGGGTGGACAGGTCGCGTGAATTGCACCGGGAAATTGTAAAAATAAGAAAAAAAAATCATAAATCTTGCACGCCAGCTTGACTGGCGTTTCGTGTATCTAGCCTTGGCAACTAGATACCCAGCAGAGAAAGATTTCAAACAAATCTCTGCCCCGCCATGAGAATCACCGCCAATTTCGGACATTAATTGCGGTAATTCGCCCTATTTCAACATCAGCCTCTCTGATGCTTCAGACGGTCGTCCTCGCCGACGCTCGTCTTTCGGGATCGACGTTTCCCGTCCTGCCATGAGAATGGACGTGTTGTAAACAAATCGCGCAAATTCGTTCTTTTCCTCGCCAGCCTCACTGACGAGCCTAAATCAGGCCTTGACTACAATTTCGAGAGAATATTTTCTTTTCTCTTCCGACGCTTCTCGTCGACAGAACTCGCACACGCGCCTTCTGCGTGGGTGCGAATTTGACCACGGCGTGCGCGAGCGGTGCTTTGCCTCGCTCGTGCTCTCCCTCAATCCCGCGTAACTCCACTAGCCCGATTTTCCTGGCTAATTCCTCTTAACTTCAACTAACTACTGTGTATTTCCTCCTGCCGTAACACCGCACAGGGCTTCACCCGCTTTCAATCGAAGTTTTTCTTTGTATTTCGCTTAATTATCAAATAATCGTTATTTCTCTTACAGCAGCGATCCCTCTCTCATTCTCAGGAATGCCGATGATGAAGGGTCGAAGTCGTCTTTCATGACGACGCGCACAACAACACCCTGAGGCAACGCATAACCCCCATGGAGTGTGCGATTGAGAGAGACCGCTGCATGAATAAAAATCCGTCAATCTGCTAACTATTTGAGACTCAATTCTTCCCGAATCCTACTCCTCACAAGGAATCGACCTCGAGCCCGTAACCCGTTTCTCCCAAAGCACGAGAGAGGCGGAAGAGCCGCTCGTGCATAAGTCGAAACGTTTCAATATATATATATTCTGTGACGGTTTCGTTACCAAAAGCAAAGAAAAACGCGCCCTGAAATGAGGAGAAAAAAAAGGCAAATAAAGCAACACATGAGACCGATTAAAACGAAAAGAAAATTACTATTTATTTCACTAAGCAAGGAAAAAGACCGGGCTTGGGCGCCAGCTGGTTTTTCGGTCCAGCAACCGTGACAGAATTTTCATAGAACTAATTCAGGGAGGGCAAGAGCTATTATCTCGGGGGCGGCGGGTCCCTGAATTTTGTGGCGTCTTATAAATACCGGTGACGACCGTTAAAAAGACCACGACGCGAAAAACAAAACCACAACGCTCATTGACACAGGAACGAGGAATCGGGTATCGAACGGGGCAAGGGGGGGAATGGCCGCGGCGAGCACGTGTCGCACGATAAAAAACGAAGGACTTACTTGTGGTGCTTTTGATGTCCTGATGAGTCTGAGAAATGCACTAATCCAAGGCCGGGTCGAAGCCAAGAGAAATACTCCAAAAATCCAAAAGGGGGGGGTACAATAAAAAGGGAAAACCAAAATTTAACTTAGTGCTTGATTCGATGCTCACTTTATCGCGCCGAGAGTAAGAGTAAAGATTTTTCGGGATCCTCGCGAGCGCCTTGCCGGACCACGAGGCCCGGTTCGAGGCTACGCTGGCTCCCGAATTCCTTGGCCAATGAAATCAATAATTCCGGGACTGCGGCTCGCGGATTGGGCGTTCGCGTTATCGAGCTTCGATATCCCGAGATCCTAGCGAAAAGAGGGCACTGACAGCCTGTCAGCGCCTGTCAGCTGGCGCCGCGCTGTCCTCGGAATACCGAAGCTCGCGGGCAAGATGGTCTCGCCCGGCCAATTCGAATCTCTTGTGAGACGGCGAGTCAGCAGGAGTCGTTCGACGGACCGAATTGTCCTACGTGACTCCTGCGTCTCCGACGATGACGACGACGTTGTAGTTGCTGCCTCGACGCCGCAGGGCTCTCTTGTACTGTCGATCCGGAAGACTTCGTCCGGAATCGAAGTCGATGGAGTATTTGACGAGCCCTGCGACTTGACAGATCGCCGGAGACCACGCCGCCTCCGCTGGATCGGTTCTCCTGAGCCTCTCCGCGTCTAGAAGGGCAAAAGGGGGAGGGAATCGGGGTTAGTGGGGGAGGGGGGAGAATTTCTCTGGAATAAAACGTGATTATTGTCGGTGAGCGTTGCAGTGACTCTCACCTCGACGGAAATACGCTCTATTAAAAATTCACAACGTTACAACTCCCCCCGGCCTGACGAGAGTACGTCCTCAACGCACTCGCGTCACACACTCCTCAGTCGTTCGCTGTTCATCGCGGACCCGCGACTGTGGCTCTAGGGGTAGGAGCAGGGATTCGGCAGAAGGGGGGGAGGCTTGAGGAAATAGGCTCCGAAAATTTCTCACGTTACTGACTTGCGACTACTGGCTTTAGCGTGGAGTTCGCCCAAAGCCGCGAACCACGCCGCGCTCTTTAGTAATTTTAATTACTAAAGAGCGCGGCGTGGTTCGCGGCTTTGGGCGAACTCCACGCTTCCATTACCGAGAGGGCTACCTTGGGCCGTTCCTAGGGTCTTACCGAGGGGTTTAGGGTGATCAAACGAACTGGGGATTCGCTGGGGTTTTGTGGCACGACGAAGGGGTTGGCGTGGCCCGAGGAGACAGCGACTGTTTTTCCCCCCGGCCAGCCGTTCATTACGCGTCAACTTGCGCAACGAACGCACGTTCTTTTTCTAACGCCGGGATAACCACAGCGTCGGCAAAATATCCCGACGGGTCTCGAGCACTCCCGCCAGTAGTGGCCAGGAATGTGGCAATTATAACAGGTGGGTTGCTGGGGGTCTGGGGGCCATCTTGGTCCAATTACCGGTACTGCGGCAACACAACTTTCTCCTGGGACTAGGGCGGACTGGGATTGGGTGTCATTGGGCGGGAGGCGAGAAACCGGGACAGCGTACGACCTCGTCGTAGGGTCTCTCGTCTTCGTGTCTTGGGGTTCGAGGGTGTCTGGGGTGAATGAACGCGTCCGGGGTGTCAGGGCTCGGGGAGGAAACTCTCGACTCTTCTTTTCGGGGGACGGGGGTGACGAGGGGTGAGGAGGAAACACTCGACTCCTCTTTTTTGGGGACTGTGGGAGGGCAGAGGGTACTGGAGACACGGATGCTCGTTCGGGCAAGGGAATTAGGGGTTCATGGGGGTTTTCCGGGGATTCTTCGACACTAAAATCAAATTAGAAAGGGCCTTTATCCAGGTCTCTCAATTGTTCAGCCCAATTGGGTGGGTTTTCTCGGGGTGCGGGGCTAAGGGGGGGAGGGGGCTGCCGGGTGGGGGAGGGTGCTGGGTCTCTTGCGGCTGTTCCAATCTCCCAAACCCCTGGAATTTCCAGGGCGTTCGCCAACAAGACCGGCAGCCCCTTTCAATCGTCCGTTTTTTCGTCCCACTGGACGGGAACGTGAGGGTAACAGCACTGGATCTCGTACCTTATGAGTCGCTCCCTCACTGTCTCGAACGATCCGCTCAGGCTAAGTCCGGCTCGATCGCAACGATAGCAAAGCTCCCAAACATCCTTGATGCTTTCTATTTCGCGGGTTATCTCTGCTATCGTGGGCCTGGGGCTGGCGGGGGGTACCGAGCGCATGCGATACCACTGATCGCCGCCGTTGTTGTCGTTGGGGCTGTGCAAGTGGGGGTCGTGACTGACGACGTTGACGTTTGAACTTGGACCGCGGGTTCCATGGAAAAAGAGCTAGACTGCGGGAGAGGCACGGCGTTGCTTTGATTCAAAATCATTTTATCGAATTAGGGGTTTGACTCTCACTCTACGGCGCGCGATCTCAATAAAATCCAAAAAGGGGCGGGGGGGAGGCAACTCGCGCGGGGAGGGGTGAAGCAACACGACGAGGGGCTCAAGGGAGTTTCAAATCCGAACAGTGCGAGAGAAAGAGGACAATTAAGCCCGAAGAACTGCGTCACGAAAAAAATGCACACGCGCAATCGAGAGATAATTCACGGAATTCCCGAAAAAGAAAAAAAACTGTTCACTCGCGATCGTTCAGTCCCAACAAATAAAATAAAGAAAAATATAATGCGAAATGTGCTGCTACTCCGACTCTATTAATTCCGAGAAAAAGAAAAAAAATGAAAACCAAAATGGGAGAAAATGAGATCTATCATTTGAAAAAGAACGCGGAATTATCGGGCGCAGCGTAACGAAAAGGGGGCCGTAAATCGCAAAGAAAGAAAAGAAAAAGAGACAAATAATTAGCGATGAGGGAGATCGAATACGGTCGAACGACAGGACTCGTCGTTCGTTTATCGTGAATTATTTTTCGAGGGACTCGCAGACAACGAGATGGGCGCGAGGGGTATGAGGGCGGGGGTAGGGCGGTCGGACAGGTGTTCGCGTCGAGCAGCGTGATCGCGCGACGCTCGAAGAAAGAAAAAGAAAAAAAAAGGAGGATATTCAGAGCTAAGATATTCGCAAGTCAGTAGTTCGCAGTACTTGTCAAAAAGAAAAATAGGAATAGAGCCTCGGAGCGTTTCAAACATACTCGCTACGAGCGTTGTGGTTTGGTCGACGTGAGACGAACGAAAGAAAAAAAGTTGTTATGGTCGTCACGGGTGAGCACTAGCGGGGGAATAGTAGAAATCCGCGCTGGGAAGAGTCTTGCGAGAAAAATCAAAAGATCAAGAAAAAGAAAGGCAATTGAAAGGGAATTTTCGTAAAACGCGAGTTTAAAACAAATTATGATTTCTACTATTATTCAGGCCCCACGTTGGGCGCCAAAATTTGTGACGGTTTCGTTACCGAAAGCAAAGAAAAACGCGCCCTGAAATGAGGAGAAAAAAAGGCAAATAAAGCAACACATGAGACCGATTAAAACGAAAAGAAAATTACTATTTATTTCACTAAGCAAGGAAAAAGACCGGGCTTGGGCGCCAGCTGGTTTTTCGGTCCAGCAACCGTGACAGAATTTTCATAGAACTAATTCAGGGAGGGCAAGAGCTATTATCTCGGGGGCGGCGAGGCCCTGAATTTTGTGGCGTCTTATCAATACCGGTGACGACCGTTAAAAAGACCACGACGCGAAAAACAAAACCACAACGCTCATTGACACAGGAACGAGGAATCGGGTATCGAACGGGGCAAGGGAGGGGAATGGCCGCGGCGAGCACGTGTCGCCGAGTCGCGAGCCACGATAAAAAACGAAGGACTTACTTGTGGTGCTTTTGATGTCCTGATGAGTCTGAGAAATGCACTAATCCAAGGCCGGGACGAAGCCAAGAGAAATACTCCAAAAATCCAAAAAGGGGGGGCACAATAAAAAGGGAAAACCAAAATTTAACTTAGTGCTTGATTCGATACTCACTTTATCGCGCCGAGAGTAAGAGTAAAGATTTTTCGGGATCCTCGCGAGCGCCTTGCCGGACCACGAGGCCCGGTTCGAGGCTACGCTGGCTCCCGAATTCCTTGGCCAATGAAATCAATAATTCCGGGACTGTGGCTCGCGGATTGGGCGTTCGCGTTATCGAGCTTCGATATCCCGAGATCCTAGCGAAAAGAGGGCACTGACAGCCTGTCAGCGCCTGTCAGCTGGCGCCGCGCTGTCGTCGGAATACTGAAGCTCGCGGGCAAGATGGTCTCGCCCGGCCAATTCGAATCTCTTGTGAGACGGCGAGTCAGCAGGAGTCGTTCGACGGACCGAATTGTCCTACGTGACTCCTGCGTCTCCGACGATGACGACGACGTTGTAGTTGCTGCCTCGACGCCGCAGGGCTCTCTTGTACTGTCGATCCGGAAGACTTCGTCCGGAATCGAAGTCGATGGAGTATTTGACGAGCCCTGCGACTTGACAGATCGCCGGAGACCTCGCCGCCTCCGCTGGATCGGTTCTCTCGAGCCTCTCCGCGTCTAGAAGGGCAAAAGGGGGAGGGAATCGGGGTTAGTGGGGGAGGGGGGAGAATTTCTCTGGAATAAAACCTGATTATTGTCGGTGAGCGTTGCAGTGACTCTCACCTCGCCGGAAATACGCTCTATTAAAAATTCACAACGTTACAATTCATATAATAATTCGATGTTAAATCAATGGTTAACTAACTTTTAATTAATTAACCATCGATAAATTAATAAATATACAAGTATATTCCGTTCTACCTCATTAATAAATAGTAATATTGTAAAATTAACGATTTATCAATGTTATTAATTAGTCAATAATTCTTTACTTAAGCAAAAGGGGAAATTGTAATAGTATATAAGAATCATCAATGTAGTGCGCGTAGTCAGCGAGGAACTTCCCCTATACCAAGGAACAACGTGTCAGCGACACACTCACACATCCCTCCAGCGCATCGGAGTGGGGCCTTCTATAAGAGTGGGGGACCGCACGAGGGACGCTAGTTCTCGAATCTCTCCCCGGCAAGCCAGTCGAACTCCGTCCGAGAGCGAGTACGGATACTCCCGCCGCGCTTCCGAAAATCGACAAATTTAACATCTTCAAATTAGTTCTCGATCCTCTCTACGGACAGCCAGTCGAACTCCGACCGAGAGCGAGTACGGATATTACCGCAGCGCGTCCGAAAATCGACATTTACCATCTTTTCTAATTTTATATCAAGTTTTATTTTTTTTTTGAGTTAAAAATCTAACTCTCGTTTCTATTGTATCGTGCAACGAATTCAAAGTTGTAAAAAATATAAAAAATGTTTAAAAGGTGATTAAAAAGTGTTTTCAATCATTTATTTCGAAATAATCATCTTTAAATTGTATTTCGCACAATTTCTACCTTAATCGCGATCAATTTCACTCCGTCGCTCATAAATTCCGAGAAGTTTTACCGTGAATTTTATTCATCCTCGCGAATTTGTGAAAATCATTTATTTAAAGAAGTTAACATCAATTTTATTTTATCGTTCAACATAAATTTCGAGAAGTCGTACCGTGAATTTTATTCATTCTCGCGAATTTGTGAAAATCATTAATTCAAAGAAATCTAACACCGATTTCATTAAAATTTCAACATCCGCGAAATTTAATTCAAAATTATCGCGCATTCCTATTTAACGCGTTTTAATCTCGCGTAAATAAAAAGAAAAACAAGTTCATCAATTTTAAATAAATAATTTCTTTCGTTTATCTAAATATTATTAATTCGAGTTGCTCAAACGAATATTCCATACAAACCCATTCCTGTGGAAAATCCCATCTTTCCGTGCTTTTCCTCTTGCATGTTCCGACCATCCGTGTACCTGAACCCCTTTTTTATGACCTTGGTCTTTTCCCAGTTTTTCCTCGCCCTTTTTTTTCTGACCGTCCGTGCTGATTCTCAAGCACGCTGGTCACTTTCCTTCCATTTTTACCCTTTTTGTGCGTGCTGATTCTCAAGCACTTCAAATTTTCCCCATTTCCTTTTTTTGCTCGCGGTCGCTCCGTGCTGATTCTCAGGCACGCCGAACCGAATTTCTTTTCCCTTTTTCCATCGTCCATGCTGATTCTCAAGCACGACATTTCCCATTTCATTTAAAATTCCCTTCTCCATCGACCGTGCTGATTCTCAAGCACGTTTTCCCAAATTATCACTCCATCCCACCCTTACCGACCGTGCTGATTCTCAAGCACGTTAGTCTTGATTTATCTTCCCTTCTCCTGTTTTATCGATCGTGCTGACTCTCAAGCACGTCGTCCCATCCATTTATTCTCGCTTTTACCCTCCGATCACAAATTTTTCCGTGCTGATTCTCAAGCACGTTAAATTAAATTCGTCTTCCCATTTTCATTTTCATTAATTGATTTTCCGTCCTATCAATCGAGCACGTTTATTCAAGTCCTTTATGAAACTAAACCCGAGCAATTCTAATTAATAATATTAATATTTTTCACATCATGAAGAACATGCGCAATGCCTAGGAGACGCGCGGGCGCTAAATTCCAACTTCGCCGAGCCATCGCGCAGCAGTACCATAAACCGGGAGTTAAAAGAGGGAACAATAAGCCCATTTTGAAAACATTTACCGATAAATCCCTCTCTAACGATTTAACCGTCGGTGAAGCAGTTGCGGAAATCAAGAACAGTCTGCCGAAAGTTCAGATCATCTCGAACATTCGTATTAAACAAACCATCTACATTGTGGATCCAAAAACCTCCTATCCTCTGGCTCGACTCGTTGGCACGACAGAAAACGTCCTTATCGAGGAACTCCAACGCGACGACACCTCAGAAGCTTCAACTTTATCTCGACCGGCTTCACCCAACAACATCGAGATCATCGAGTTGGTTTAATTCCCCTCTCATCAATTCAAATATAATCGTAAGTAAAACTCAAATAGTTTCTCTCACCCGGTAACGATCTCACTGACATAGGTTCCGGTCCTAGAAGGAAAAATCTCACTTTTCTAAATATGGGATCTAAAATAAATCTACACGTCGTTTCCCCGTGTATCGCGAATAAATAGATTGATTTCTCGGATTATCGACTGCCGGTTCTTTCTCAGGTTCGATAAAACCCTTCATTTATAATCTCGACCATCAATAAAATTGTGATCTTCTTTATCGATTATCGGCCCTCTCTTCACTACAGACGGCCTAGCTATAATCGACTTACCGACATCCATTAAAACAGAACTGTCCTGCAGTCGGTCAAGTAATTTTCTCCTTTGCCGAGAGAAGATTGAAATCTTACTTACTAACGGTCGGTAGATCGGTAAATCAAGCAACAGCATCATCAACAGTAGATCCAATTCTTTATTCAATTTTGCCGTCGAGACTTTTACATCTTTTTCTATTTCAAATCATTTTCCAGTCCATTCCGAGCGGTCGTTGACCTAGAAATCAAAACATTTGTTTATTCGATTAATCATAATCCGGGAATTCAAACCCGCGACGTAACAATATGAGATGCGTTTCATTATCCGAGCTCTTTTGAACCGTTTTCACGAAATTGTTGACGGATTCCTCATGTTTGCTACACGAAATACGTGTCGATTCCAGCGTTTTCTGATGATCCGTTACATTCCGATAGGAAACCGCCTTCATGCAATGATTTTTCAAGAATTTCGACGGAAAAAATTTTCGAATAGGACGAAAAATTGACGATTGGCAAAAGTTTCTATTTGTCGTTTCCGAAGTGACTTTACATGCAAACGACGTGGTTTTACGTCAGAATCAAGAATATGAGATGCGTTCCATTATCCGAGCTCTTTTGAACCGTTTTCACGAAAATTTTTGACGGATTCCTCGTGTTTGCGACACGAAATACGTGTCGATTCCAGCGTTTTCTGACGATTCGTTACATTCCGATAGAAAACGGCCATCATGCAACGATTTTTCACGAGTTTCTGCGAAGAAAAATATCGAATGGGACGAAAAATTGACGATTGGCAAACGTTCCGTTTCATCGTTTCCGAAGTGATTTTACATGCAAACGACGTCGTTTCACTTCAGATCCAAGGATATGAGACGCGTTTCATTATCCGAGCTTTTTTGAACCGTTTTCATGAAAATTTTTGACGGATTTCTCGTGTTTGCGACACGAAATACGTGTCGATTCCACCGTTTTCTGATGATTCGTTACATTCCGATAGGGAACGATAGGCCCTCATGCAACGATTTTTTACGACTTTCTACGAAGAAAAATGTCGAATGGGACGAAAAATTGACGATTGGCAAACGTTCCGTTTCATCGTTTCCGAAGTGATTTTACATGCAAACGACGTCGTTTCACTTCAGATCCAAGGATATGAGACGCGTTTCATTATCCGAGCTTTTTTGAACCGTTTTCATGAAAATTTTTGACGGATTTCTCGTGTTTGCGACACGAAATACGTGTCGATTCCACCGTTTTCTGATGATTCGTTACATTCCGATAGGGAACGATAGGCCCTCATGCAACAATTTTTTACGACTTTCTACGAAGAAAAATGTCGAATGGCACGAAAAATTGACGATTGGCATCGTTTCCGGATAGATTTTAGTTGCAAGCGACGTGGTTTTACGTGAGAATCGAGGATATGAGACGCGTTTCATTATCCGAGCTCTTTTAAACCGTTTTCACGAAAAATTTTAACGGATTTTCCATGTTTGCGACACGAAATACGTGTCGATTCCACCGTTTTCTGATAAATAGTTACATTCCGATAGGGAACGGCCCTCATGCAACGATTTTTTATGAGTTTCTACGAAGAAAAATGTCGAATCCGACGAAAATTTGAAGATTGGCAAACGTTCCGTTTCATCGTTTCTTGATTAATTTTACATGCAATCAGCGTGCTTTTACGTCATATTCGAGCATATGAAACGCGTTTTATGATCCGAGTTCTTTCGAACCGTTTTCACGAAAAAATTTGACGAATTTTCCATGTTCAAGACACGAAATACGCGTCGCTTCCACCGTTTTCTGATGAGTCGTTACATTTCGATGAGAAATGGCCCCCATGCAACGATTTTTCACGAGTTTCTACAAAGAAAAATGTCGAATTGGACGAAAAATTGACGATTGGCAAACGTTCCGTTTCATCGTTTCCGAAGTGATTTTACATGCAAATGATGCATGAATTAAATGATAAAAATCAAGGATATGAGATGCGTTTTGTTATCCGAGCTCTTTTGAACCGTTTTCACGAAAGATTTCGACGGATTTCTCATGTTTGCTACACGAAATACGTGTCGATTCCAGCGTTTTCTGATGATTCGTTACATTCCGATAGGAAACGGCCCTCATGCAATGATTTTTTACGAATTTCTACGAAAAAAAATTTCGAATGGGACGAAAAATTGACGATTGACAAATGTTTCGTTTCGTCGTTTCCGGATAGATTTTAATTGCAAACGACGTGGTTTTACGTCAGAATCGAGGATATGTAACGCGTTTCATTATCCGAGCTCTTTTGAACCGTTTTCACGAAAATTGTTAACGGATTCCTCATGTTTGCTACACGAAATACGTGTCGATTCCAGCGTTTTCTGATGATTTGTTACATTCCGTTAGGAAACGGCCTTCATGCAATGATTTTTCAAGAATTTGGACGGAAAAAAATTTCGAATAGGACGAAAAATTGACGATTGGCAAAAGTTTCTATTTGTCGTTTCCGAAGTGATTTTACATGCAAACGACGTGGTTTTACGTCAGAATCAAGAATATTAGACGCGTCACATCATCCGAGCTCTTTTTAACCATTTTCACGAAAATTTTTGACGGATTTCTCGTGTTTGCGACACGAAATACGTGTCGATTCCAGCGTTTTCTGATGATTCGTTACATTCCGATAGGAAACGGCCCTCATGCAACGATATTTCACGAGTTTCCACAAAGAAAAATGTCGAATGGGACGAAAAATTGACGATTGGCAAACGTTTCGTTTCATCGTTTCCGAAGTGATCAAGAGACGCGGTAGCGGCTCGACGCCAAGTATTAAAAGAAAGCTACCGCACTCTTATATACGCGAATATACCGGAAGTGATGAAGTCACAGCGCCTTTAAATCGATCTCACAGATAAACGGCTGGACCAAATAATGTCAATTTTTCTATTGAATTTTTTTCGATTTTTCTCTTCCGATTGGTCTTTGTTGCAACAAAATCGACTCGGTCCATTCTGAGAACGATGATGTTGGTGAAAAATTTTTGAGAATTTGTCTCAAAAGGGGACATTTGTCCCGCTGTGACGTCATCGCGTTTCGTCGTTCGTTTTTCAATTTCAATTATCTAAATTCGAATTTAACAAATAATGAGATATCTTAGTAATATAAAAATAAATAAATAAAGTAATGATTTTTTTCGTACAGTCTATATATAAATATATATATATATACTGTGACGTAACTTTTTGCTACGTCACTCGCACGAATCCTTGTCGACCAGTGGACCGGGTTTTCGGTCCATTTTTCGGTCGCCACTCGTCGAAAGAACGGACAGAGCATTTGCGGAGACTCTACGCGTCGTAATTATACAACCTTTTATTATTATTTTATTTTATACGACGTTAATTCTAAGTATTTTGTCAACGAACCGGCTCGAACATCGAAATACCTTCGCGAATTTCAGCTATCATCGCGAGCTACCGAGATCGACCCCTTCAGTTAATTTTGAGTATTTGAGATTCCCTTTGTTGCCTTGAGAACACCGAGAAACACGAAACGCAGTATTACCTTTCTAGCCATTGCCTTTTGTGTTGTTGCGTTTCTCGTGCACTCGCTCCGACGTGGGTTCCTCGCGAGGGGAAAACATTTTTGCCTTTTGCCGTGCTTTACCGCCCCGTTCTTCTCAAAGCTTTCGCCCCCGTCAGTGCGTCTTAGTCGCAATCATCGCGGCTGCTGGTGGACGTACGGAGGACCACGCCGGTTAGAATGGCCATAGATGGCCATTCGATGATGCCCCCCGTGGCCTCCTCGCCGATGCAACCAAGTAGTTGCAACGTCCACAGCTGTAACCTCGGGTGCCACGGTCCGCTAGCCCCGGCGCCTCATCTTAGCGGGGTTCGGGAAACCAGGGGCGGAGGTGCTGTTTGCCTAACGTGGCGTGTGGGCCCACCGCGACTCGCTTGGTCGGCGAGCCGCGAGGGAGGCCTCCCCTTCGTCCCGTCATGCACACCGCCCGGATCCCCAGAGGAAGCGTACCCGAGGCACGGCTCAGCCGAACGCAAGGGGACGATTGTCGAAGGAGGGACGGTCAGCGACAAGGCGTGGGCGAGTTAAATTATTTCGAGTCGCGTACCGTCGATTTCGCGATCGGCGGTGCGCGCAATTCAAAAGGGCCGCGAAGATCACGTGGCCCGGCAACAGCCTAGCTCGCGCCTAGAGCACGCTAGTGCTGCCTCGCGAGACACTTGTTACGGTGGTGGGGATGGCGCGAGAACGTGAGCAACGAGATTTGCGATCGATGCAAATCAGTCTTCGTCAAGTGCCTGTCCGGAGTGGTGACATCTTTTCTTACGACTTCCGCTACCTTGCTACCTTTGCTGCCTTGCGGCCTTTGTCTTTTTTGCCTTTGCTGCCTTTTGCTGTCGTCACCTGGACCACGAGTTTCTCGGTAAGCCCGTTCTATTTTCTCCCTTCGCCCGTCTCTTTTACTCGGCATTTAGTTGTAGTTTTGCGATCTCCGGAATGGCGAAAATTGCCGGCCATCCCGGGAGATTATTTCGTTAGGGTTTTGCGTTCGGAGGGAAAGGGGTTGACATTTTCGGGCCTGACTAGCCACCCGTCCCCGGCTTTTCCCCGTTCATTTGAGTCATTTTCGCGGCCGAATAAAAGAGGCGAGTTGTAAAACGATGGTGTCTCAAATCAGTTCGTTTACTATTTGTCGCGTCCTAGAGTCTTTTCGTGTTTCGCTTGCGTTGAATTTAGAACCGTTTATTTCGTTAATTAATTCTCGATCTCGGTATTTCTCTTGTTATAAAATTCTTCGAGCGACGCAAATATATTTTCTTTCGTTGTGCTAGAGTCGCCGCTCGGAGAATTCCTCTGTCGCGCGTGGCCTCGAGTCGGCCGGCGCGCACGCGTTTGTATTCGTTCTATCTCTCTCGCTCTCGTGTCCTAACTTCGATCGCTACGGCGAGGCGCGTAGAGCTTATTGTTTGCGAATGGGTTTGTCGATATTTCGTTGATGCGAGCTCGGTTTCGTCTTTATTTTATTTTGCACGTGTCGTGCGTTTAGAGGATTATTTCGCTGTGTATTTTTGAGTACTCCGAGTCTGATTTTGTGCTGTATATTATTTCGTGCTACCAGGAGCCTTTGTCACCAAGTCCCGACTGACGATGTATTTCTTTTGCCTTTCGAGATTTTACGTTGTCCCAAGTATTGCCGGTTACCTTTTGCCTTGCGACGTTGTTCGTGGCTGTTACCTTTGCCGGCGGTCTGTCGACCTGATGACGTATTACCTATGCCTGGCGGCCGTTGCGTCACAAGCCGTTCAGTCGCCGAATCCCGGTCAGAACGACGTTCGATTACCTTCGCTATTGCCCGGCAATACGAGAGACGTTATCTTCTGTTTTGCTGATTCCGTCCATCGTCAGGCGGAGACATAATTCTCTGGTAGTTTTTCGCGCGTTTTACTATTTTCTTTGTGACGGGTCGGCGAGAGCCGTCCCGGTTTAATATTCCCTTTGCCTTGTAAAGATTCCGTTTCATTTATGCAAAATAAATACAATTGTTAATCATTCTATTAATTGTCGCCTAGCGCCCGTTATTTCGTTTTGTTTTGCGTTATCCCGTTGTTACTCTTTCCCCAAAGAATCACCCCCTCTACCCCTCAGTATCTCAGTTGGAGCTGAGTGGCCGGACCGCCTCGGTCATATCGTCGCACGTGCATCCCGGCCAAATTTGATGCGCGAGGGTGGGCGATTCGCCCACCCTCGCGCATCAAATTTAGCATCAAATTTTGATTCAAAAGTCGGCCTTGGCCGGCGGTACGTGGTACCTGGCGCCCTGTCCACTCTCGCGGCCGAGGGGTTGCACGAGGGGCGATGTGAGCCGAGAAGGGACGAGATGGACCCCGTCGGAAAATCTCCGTTACAATACATATTATATACATATTATGTATATCTACTAGGGTGGCGCAAAAAAAATCGACTTTTTTTTTTTTTGGGTCTCGTATCAAAATATTTTAGTTTATCATATTTTAAGAGCCCACACCAAAAATTAGCTCGATAAAAAATTTTTTAGAGGTCGCTCACGAATTTTTAAAATTCCAAAAATGGACAAAATTCAATTAAAAAAATAAATGTTATCTTTTTTCTCGATACGGTGAAATTTTGTACATATAAAATCATTAACTTTCTGAAATTTTCAGCTCAAAATATGAATTTTTAACGGTCGGTCGGAATTTTTGAAAATTTCTAAGTTTATTGATTTGTATGCTTTTTACCGATCTTCAAATATTAATATTATGGCTTAATTTTGGACTTTCAGTTCAATTCATATCACAAGGCATAGGATAAAATCGCGCAGTGATTTTTTTGATTGACTTAAGTATATTTGAAATCGAATATTGTGACGGTGAAAATTTTTTTTTTCCAGTTTTTGATGTCAATGTGCTTAAAATGTCCCAAAACGTCGAAAAATCATACCTAAAAAAAAGTGTCGGGGTGTGTGTGTGTGTGTATGTTCTGGCACTGTAAAATTCAAACGTTCATAACTCGAGAACGGTTTGAGCTACAGGGCTCCTGTTTTGCACAGATGTTAATCTACACCGGCTCTTCGTTCGTTGAGAATTTTGAGCAACTTGAGGAAGCAATTTGCAAATTTTAATTTGCAGTTTATTTTGCATTTGCGTTTGAATGATAAAATTTCGACAGCTTTTATAGAAAGAAGTACAGTTTCTAGAAAGAAAGTACAGATTTATTTTAAATAATTAGACGATTAAACGATTAAACGATTTTTCGGAAAACTAAGATTTTTATAGAATTCAAAAACCCATAAAATTTAAACCGTTTAAACCGATCATTTACGAATTCGATACCAACCTTCCTATTATGATACTCTATTTATTAAAAAAAAAAACTGATAATAAATCTTGAAATTCGCGGAAGCTGGAGCAATGACGACATTTTTTTGAAAATTTCAAAATGCCGTAGAATCCGTAGTTTTCTATCGATTCCGACGAAATTCTCAACGAACGAAGAGCCGGTGTAGATTAACATCTGTGCAAAACGGGAGCCCTGTAGCTCAAACCGTTCCCGAGTTATGAACGTTTGAATTTTACAGTGCCGGAACATACACACACACACACACACACACACACACACACACCCGGACACTTTTTTTTTAGATATGATTTTTCGACGTTTTGGGACATTTTAAGCACATTGACATCAAAAACTGGAAAAAAAAAATTTTCACCGTCACAATATTCGATTTCAAATATACATAAATTAATCAAAAAAACCACTGCGCGATGTTATCCTATGCCTTGTGATATGAATTGAACTTTAAGTCCAAAATTAAGCCGTAATATTAACCGTGGAAAAAACTTTCAAAAAGTAAAAAGAACGCCAAGTATGAAAAGATCGCATCTTGAGTTACAATTTTTTCCTTGCAGGTATCACTTTTCAAAAATAAATCAATCGCACTTACGAAAAAAAGAAATTGAATCGGAAAAAATTTCAATCCCTAAAAAGGGCCACTGCAATAATTATCCAGAGAAATTCTTACGCGTAAAGTTCAAAAATTGAACGAGCAAAAAAAATAGAAATCATTGGTTTCGGTAGCAGCCAAGAATCGGACGTACCGACCATTATCGGTACTGTAACAACATGTTGTCAAAGGGCACTGCAAAACCAATGCGAAAACTTGGCGTGCATGGTTAAGTGAAAAAGCCCGGGAAGATAAAGAATCTGTTTTCGCGGAGAGGCGGGTACAGCACAATAATCGCCTGGAAAATGAAATTTTTATATTTTCATTAATCTCTAAAATCTAAACCTTTTCAATTCAAATTCCGTAAAAATGATGATTTCCGTAACAATCATAATTTTTTTTTGGTGGCGTGATCCGTTTCGCCCGTCTGTTCCGCTTTGCCTCTTGGAGAGGTGGAGCGACAGCACAACAATGGCCTAAAAAAATAAAATTTTCTGCCCTCCGGCCCGAAATTCCGGCTGCGTCGGAGAGAAAAATCTTATACACACCTCGGCCAGGAAAAAGTAAAGCCTCAGACCACATGTTTGTCAGCCTCGGCTTTGCCTCGGCCGACAGCGATTACGTGTGATCTGAGACTTTTCTCATTTTCCTGCCCTAGGTGTGTAATATACTATTTTAGATTTTCATTAATCTCTAAAATCTAAACCTTTTCAATTCAAATTTCGTAAACACGATACTTTTCGTAAAAATCATAATTTTTTTTTTGGTGAGGTGACCCGTTTCGCCCGTCTGTTCCGCTTTGCCTGGCTCTTCCTCAATTGAAAAGACCATCATGAATTACGCAAACAAAAGAAATTCTCATTTAATATGGAAATATCATATGGATGTACACGGTTTATCGAATCGGGGAGGAAGACCAGAATAAAAATCGAAAATTCCGGATAAGCCATAAATAGGTGGCTGGAAAGGATAGAATGGAGGTCTCGAATATGCAAATCTACAAAAGGGCTCGCATTGGTTCATTTCCCAATCCATGACGTCATACTGCTACTTTGGGCGTGCATGGAGCGAGTTTCTGAAAAGTACAATGACACAGCCCTTCGCCAAACTTTTTCACTTAACCATGCACGCCAAGTTTTCGCATTGGTTTTGCAGTGCCCTTTGACAACATGTTGTTACAGTACCGATAATGGTCGGTACGTCCGATTCTTGGCTGCTACCGAAACCAATGATTTCTATTTTTTTTGCTCGTTCAATTTTTGAACTTTACGCGTAAGAATTTCTCTGGATAATTATTGCAGTGGCCCTTTTTAGGGATTGAAATTTTTTCCGATTCAATTTCTTTTTTTCGTAAGTGCGATTGATTTATTTTTGAAAAGTGATACCTGCAAGGAAAAAATTGTAACTCAAGATGCGATCTTTTCATACTTGGCGTTCTTTTTACTTTTTGAAAGTTTTTTCCACGGATTTCACGTTTTTTTGAAATTTGCTTTAGTCATTTTTTTAGGAAAACTGTAACTTGAGATGCGATCTTTTGATACATCGCGTTCTTTTTACTTTTTGAAAGTTTTTCAATGGTATCTATTTACGAAAAAATTTATCATTGAAGAAGAAAATATATGATTATTCTTTTATTGCTAAAAATATATAATTTTTAATGAAATGTTCATTAATTAATCAAATTATTCCAATCATCCATTTTCGAATGAAAATCGACTTTTTTCTTTTGAAATAATTAAATTTGCAATTAAAATTTATTGAGAATTTTATTTGAATTGGAAATTAATTAATTCTGACAAAATTTGATTAATAAATGAAAAATGCATTAAAAAAAGACACTTTTTGAATTCAAAGAATAATTAAAAGTAATTTTTCATAAAAATAAACAGTTTTTTATTAAATTTAAATCGATTGATTAAATTGTTGATTGTTTTCAAAAAATGTATTACTTTCCATTTAATTTGCATTGATATATCAGACTTTTTCATAATTATTTATTTTCAAACGGAAATCAAATTTTTCATTTCAAAATAATTGAATTTATGAATGAAAATTTGTTGGAAATACAATTTTCATCTAAAAATGAAGAATGAAGTAAAATAATTTTATAAATGAATGGAAATTGAATGAAAAATTCGAGATTCTTCCAAATCAATGAATAATTTATTCAATCAATTTAAATTTATCGAGAAACTATTCATTTTCATGAAGAATTACTTATAATGATTCTTTCAATTTTTAAAATGTGTAAATTTTAATGAAAAGATCATAAATTAATCAAATTATTCCAATCATCCATTGTCGAATGAAAATCGATTTTTTTATTTTGAAATATTAAATTTGCAATAAAAATTTATTGAGATTTTGATTTTAATTTAAAATTAATTAATTCTGACATAAATTGATTGATAAATGAAAATTCCATTGAAAAAAGACATTTTTTTAAATTAAAAGAATAATTAAAAGTAATTCTTCATAAAAATGAACAGTTTTTTAATGAATTTCAATCGATTGATTAAATTGTTGATTGTTTTCAAAAAATGTATAATTTTCCATTTAATTTGCATTGATTTATCAGACTTTTTCATAATCGTAATATTTTAATTTAGAAAAATGTAGTAGTAGTACAAGTAGTAGCAAGTAGTAGTAGTAGTAGTAGTGGAGTTTTACATGCATACCTTTGTCGGGTTTTTACATGGTATGCTTTTTCGTATTTCCTCTATTTTTTCTTTATTTCCACCATTTGTGTCTGTTATTCCCACTGTTTTTGTTTTTCTTCACTGCGCACTGTGGACCTACATTTTTTACGTGGGTTCGGAACCACAGAGAGTACAGCTTGAGACACTTAGAAAAATCGATTGGTGTCGGCGGCGGGAATCGAACCCGGGCTCGCTGGGTGGGAAACGGGCCCATTACCACTAAGCCACTGCCTCTCCAATTTTAAAAAATGTGTTATTTTCCTATGAAATTTTAATTCATGAATCAAATTGATTTGATCATCTATTTTCGAATAAAAATCCAATTTTTCATTTTGACATAATCAAATTTGTAATGAAAATTTACTGAGAATTCGATTTTTATTTGTAAATGAATGATACCGACAGCGATAGGTTCCCGGTCGGTGCGTGGTTTCGGCGATCACACAAGTTGAGCAGCGTTGACTGCGGTCAGTACTTGGTTGGGTGACCGCTTAGCCATGAAAAAAAGAAAAAATATGCATAGGATACATGAATAGGATAGGATACAAGTCGTACTGCGTGTAAGGAAAGCTAAAATCACATGTACAAGCGGCTACCAAACGATAACAAACGATTCCATTCGATTCGATACGACTATCGAACGATTCCATACAATTTCATACGACTACCAAACGATTCCATACTATTACATACGACTACCAAACGATTCCATACGACACCATTACGTACATATATAACATATATAACTTATGGTTAGGTAAGATGTATGTGTTAATAAATATGTAGAATATAAATATATAAGGAGTAAAGAGGTTACATAATAGGGTAATTGAAAAAGTAAACGTATATGTGTGAGAGTGGAATATATGAGGTAAATAGGTTATAAATGTATCAAGTATATAAAGTATATATAAGGTAGAGAATGAAAAATAATAGAAAAAGATGAATATATATTATATATACATAATAGGGTATATGAGAAGGTATGTGTACGTGTGAAAGTGGAATACATGAGGTAAATAGGTTAAATGTATGAAGTACATAAGGTGAAAAGTGAATAAATTTTTTTTAAAATGAATATATATCTATAATATGTATATATATAGGAAGTAAAATAGTAAATAGGTTGCATAATAGGGTAATTTACAAAGTAGACGTATGTGTGTGAGAGTGGAATATATGAGATAAAAAGGTGAAATATATGAAATATATTAGGTGAAAAGTGAAAAATGATGAAAAAAGGATAATATATATACACATAATATGTATATAATATGTATATATATATATATTTATATATAGATTGTACGAAAAAAAATCGTTACGTTATTTATTTATTTTTATATTACTAAGATATCTCATTATTTGTTAAATTCGAATTTAAATAATTGAAATTGAAAAACGAACGACGAAACGCGATGACGTCACAGCGGGACAAATGTCCCCTTTTGAGACAAATTCTCAAAAATTTTTCACCAACATCATCGTTCTCAGAATGGACCGAGTCGATTTTGTTGCAACAAAGACCAATCGGAAGAGAAAAATCGAAAAAAATTCAATAGAAAAATTGACATTGTTTGGTCCAGCCGTTTATCTGTGAGATCGATTTAAAGGCGCTGTGACGTCATCACTTCCGGTATATTCGCGTATATAAGAGTGCGGTAGCTTTCTTTTAATACTTGGCGTCGAGCCGCTACCGCGTCTCTTGATATTTAAAGATCGTTAAAAAGCATACAAATCAATAAAATTAGAAATTTTCAAAAATTCCGACCCACCGTTAAAAATTCATATTTTGAGCTGAAAATTTCAGAAAGTTTATGATTTTATAGGTAAAAAATTTCACCGTATCGAAAAAAAAGATAACATTTATTTTTTTAATTGAATTTTGACCATTTTTGGAATTTTGAAAATTCGTGAGCGACCTCTAAAAAATTTTTTATCGAGCTAATTTTTGGTTTGGGCTCTTGAAATATGATAAACTAAAATATTTTGATACGAGACCCAAAAAAAAAAAAGTCGATTTTTTTTGCGCCACCCTAATATATACGTATATATACATACGTATATATGTATATGTTGGTCTGGCGGTGGGTTACGGGACATTTTTATTTCTATCGTGGGATTTACCAGGACAATTGGCAGTTTTGAGGACAGTCCTGGAAAATCTTTAGGTTACGCGAAGCTTGCCAGGACAACCTGGAAACTGCCAATATAATTGATTGGTAGGTTCCGAGACTCGAATGTACGTACATATGAATGTACGTACATTTGACGGTACAAACTCAAATGTACGTACATACCACTGTCCTGGAACCTACCGATTGGTTAACATCAGGTCAATTTCGTGTGAAAAATGAAGCAAATGTGAAAATTAGTTTATCCTGGAAACTACCGGAATAACAAGCAAGGTTCTATAAAAAATACTATGTCCTGGAAACATCAACAATACAGAATAATGTGATTCATATCGTAACCGTGAAAAACCGACGATTTGTGCGTCACTCAATTTCGTTTGACCAAAAGTCTGTTTACATGCCAGCTAAGTCAAAAGACGATCAATGTTATTCCAACTGAATGTATGTAAACACGTAACATTCCTCAAGTTTACGACCAGTTGTATGTCAGCTCAATGTGATACCCCGTAAAAGCGAAAATGATTTGGAAACTTCTCAAATGACAAGACCCTCCATCAAAATGATCACGACCAAGAAAGGGTGAAATTGAGAGTACCGCTTTATAAAAATTAATGCCACGAAAACTATCGAAATACTGAGGGATTCTCCATAAAAAAAACAATGTCCCGAAATATATCGAATTATCGAGAAATTTTCGGACACTACTGTCCTAGAAACCTCTAAAATACGAAGTTTGATTTCGTTGGAAAGCTCACCTCGAATTCGGGGATTTCCTTTCTATGAATTCCTGAACAGATTTCACCTGAACAAGTGGCAAGCATATAGAAGGGACAACCATCATTGTAACAAAATCAATTTCATTTTTACTAGTGTTTATTCCGTGCTTTCGCTGGTCAAGCAAGTTCTTGATGATATGGGACCAAAGGTAAGTTTTCTTAAATGATTCATCGTATCGCAGTCATATCTGAGGTATAAAATGTCCGAGCACCAATTGTACCTATCCTGATGGTAATATTTAGCGGAACTCGGCATGCTCCAGCCAGCAGAGTAAAAAAAATCAACGGCAGCGATGCACAGACGTTATTGAGGTGGAGTGGGAAGCACACTCGAAGCCTTTAGAAAAATAAACAGATAATAAGCAAAAATTGTAAATCAAAACAAAACGATGCTCCATAAAAAGCCATGTCGAGAAATTCGTCGAAAGATCACTTAATGCCTCCCAAACATGAGCCTGAACTGGAAGCGACCAATATACAGAGTGGAACTCGACATGAATGAAAATTTGAAAAACTTCCTGCCTACACGGCGATAGCTCTTCAAAATAGATATACCTTGGAAATTAGCGAAATTTCGTAGTGACTACCTGAGATCATTGCTAGCGTAAAATTTATGTTTTTGCTCCAAAGATTAAAAGCTGTTGCATGATCAACAAACTTTTCATAGATGTCCAGGCTAATGAAATTACAAATAACAGCCGGTGCTCAATAAACATTGATGGGTCCTGGGAACTACCAAGAAATGAAACAATGCTCTTTGAAAATAAATTAGTTTATCCTGGAAAATACCGGAATATTCAGCAATATCGTGTGAAAATTGATTTGTCCCAAAAACTACCGGAATAATAAGCGCAATTCTATAAAAAAGAAAAAAACACAATGTCCTGGAAACATCAACAATACAGAATAATGTGATTGATATTGTAACTGTGAAAAACCGACGATTTGTGCGTCACTCGATTTCGTTTGACCAAAAGTCTGTTTACATGCCGGCTAAGTCAAAAGACAACCAATGTTATTCCAACTGAATGTATAGTTACACGTCACATTCCTCAAGTTTACGAACAGTTGTATGCCAGCTCAATGTTATACCCCGTAAAAGTGAAAATGATTTGGAAAAGTGGAAATGATGTGAAAAGTGAAAACTTCTCAAATGACAAGACCTTCCATAAAAATGATCACCACCAAGAAAGAGTGAAATTGGGAGTACCGCTTTATAAAAATTAATGCCCAGAAAACTATCGAAATACTGAGGGATTCTCCATAAAAAAAACAATGTCCCGAAATATATCGAATTATCGAGAAATTTTCGGACACTACTGTCCTAGAAACCTCTAAAATACGAAGTTTGATTTCGTTGGAAAGCTCACCTCGAGTTCGGGGATTTCCTTTCTATGAATTCCTGAACAGATTTCACCTGAACAAGTGGCAAGCATATAAAAGGGACAACCATCATTGTAATAAAATCAATTTGCTTTTTACTAGTGTTTATTCCGTGCTTTCGCTGTTTAAGCATATTCTTGATGATATGGGACCGAAGGTAAGTTTTCTCAAATGATTCAACGTATCGCAGTCATATCTGAGGTATAAAATGTCCGAGCACCAATTGTACCTATCTTGATGGTAACATCTAGCGGAACTCGACATGCTCCAGTCAGCAGAGTAAAAAAAATCAAGGGGAGCGGTGCACAGACGTTGTTGAGGTAGAGTGGGAACCACACTTAAAGCCTTTAGAAAAATAAACAGATAATCAACGAAAATTGTAAATCGAAACAGAAAGATGCTCCATAAAAATCAATGTCAAGAAATTCGACGAAAGATCACATAATGCCTCCCGATCATGAGCCTGACCTGGAAGCGACCAATATACAGAGTGGAACTCGACATGAATGAGAATTTGAAAAACTTCCTGCCTACACGGCGATAGCTCTTCAAAATAGATATCCCTTGGAAATTAGAGAAATTACCTGACTATCTGACTACCTGAGATCATTGCGAGCTTAAAATTTATGTTTTTGCTCCAAAGATTAAAACCTGTTGCATGATAAACAAACTTTTCATAGTTGATGTCCAGGCTAACGGAATTACACATAACAGCCGGTGCTCAATAAACATTGATGGGTCCTGGGAACTACCGGACTACCTCCTGGGAACAAGATATGAAACTATGCTCTTTGAAAATAAATTTGTTTATCCTGGAAAATACCGGAATATTCAGCAATATCGTGTGAAAATTGATTTGTCCCGGAAACTACCGGAATAATAAACCAAATTCTATAAAAAAAAAACACTATTTCCTGGAAACCTCAACAATACAAAATAATGTGGTTAATATTGTTACTATGAAAGTCCGCGAAGCTTGCCAGGACAACCTGGAAACTGCCAATATAATTGATTGGTAGGTTCCGAGACTCGAATGTACGTACATATGAATGTACGTGGGGCATTCCATGCCGATTCGACCTGGGTCTGACCCTCAACCCCTCAAATCTGGTTTCCGATTTTTCCTATCATTACTCTCAGTATATGAAGCAATTAGAATTTTTTTCAGATTTTTTAAAATAAATTTGAGCGCGTCATGATTTTTTGAATTTTTTTTTTGAACTCCTCGATGGCCGCAATCGAAAAATCTGGAAAAATTCCCAAAAATACAGTGTCAGATATAAAAATTGTTGGTGTGAAATTCATAATGTCTGGGCTCTTGCTTCAACCCATTTCTTGAGTTTTTTGAGATAATAAAGATAAAAATAATTAGAAGCAGAGGTCAATTAACTGTAGTAATTTACTGTTGCTCGAAATTTTATATCTATATATAGCATCAGATTTTTGAAAACACTTCTTCGATTTTTCTAAAGTGTATTTTGCAATTTTTTTTAAATAGTTAGACGTTCACGCTAGGAAGGGGTGGGGAGGGGTGTGTGTGTGCGTGCGTGCGTGCGTGTGTGTGTGTGTGCACACCCCTTCCTACCCCCTCTTTTTTCCCAGCGTGAACGTCAAAATATTTAAAATATTCGACTATTTATGAGAACTTCCGAACCCCATAACTCATGGAGTTCATGGGAAATTTCAGCCTCCCCCGACGGAATATCATTATTGGCGAAAAATTGAAGGAATCTATGAAAAAAAAAAATTCCCCCATTTTTCGGAAAAGGGTTGCAACATCGATCGCCATGCCTCATCGTGGACATTGTACGCTTATTTACGCACTTATTGTAAGTGCAATTCGCATCATTTTTTAATCCCTAATTAGGGTTTTTGTCAACCATGGAGAAAGAAAAATTCCAAAATTGCAAAATACACTTTAGAAAAATCGAAGAAGTGTTTTCAAAAATCTGGTGTTATATATGCATACAGAATTTCGATCAACAGTAAATTACTACTGTTAAGTGACCTCTGCTTCTATTTATTTTTATCTTTACATAAACGCCTATTTTACTGTATATAAGAGTACGGCAGCTCTCGCGCTACGCTTTCCTTTTAATACTTGGCGTTGAGCCGCTGCCGCATCTCTTGATTTTCTCAAAAAACTAAAAAAATGGGTTGAAGCAAAAGCCCAGACATTATGAATTTCACACCAACATTTTCTATATCTGACACTGTATTTTTGGGAATTTTTTCAGATTTTTCGATTGCGGCCATCGAGGAGTTCAAAAAAAAAATTCAAAAAATCATGACGCGCTCAAATTGATTTTCAAAAATCTTTAAAAAATTCTAATAGCTTTATAGACTGAGAGTAATGATAGGAAAAATCGGCAACCAGATTTGAGGGGTTGAGGGTCAGACCCAGGTCGAATTGGCATGGATTGCCCCACGTACATATCACTGTCCTGGAACCTACCGATTGGTTAACATCAGGTCAATTTCGTGTGAAAAATGAAGCAAATGTGAAAATTAGTTTATCCTGGAAACTACCGGAATAACAAGCAAGGTTCTATAAAAAATACTATGTCCTGGAAACATCAACAATACAGAATAATGTGATTCATATCGTAACCGTGAAAAACCGACGATTTGTGCGTCACTCAATTTCGTTTGACCAAAAGTGTGTTTGAATGCCGGCTAAGTCAAAAGACGACCAATGTTATTCCAACTGAATATATACTTATACGTTACATTCCTCAAGTTTACGAACAGTTGTATGACAGCTCAATGTTATACCCCGTAAAAGCGAAAATGATTTGGAAACTACTCGAATGACAAAAACTTTACGTTACGAATATCATGCCCGAGAAACGGGCATGATATTTGCCCGGGAAAACGGGTGAAATTGAGAGTACCACTTATTCATAAAAATAAATAGGTGTGTTTGAAGCAATTGAGAAACGTTGAGCCAAGGAACTTAACGCAAATAGCCGCCCAGTCAACAGGGTTAAGTTGCGAGCACACCAATCAATGGGACTGTTTAGAGCGACTCAACGTTGAACAACGTTGAGAAGCGATGAACAACGTTGGTCTGGACACTCCATAACGTTCGCTTTGATTAGCGTACTCGCAACTCAGTCCTGTTAACTAATGGCGGCCATTTGTGTTGAGATCCGTTGCTCAACGTTGCTCAACATTGGGTGTGTTTAGAGCAACTCAACGTTGAGCAACGTTGAGAAGCGTTGAGTAAACTTTAGTATGGACACCGCATAGCGTTTGCGTTGATCAGCGTTGAGCCGTTGAGTCGCGGCCATATTGTAACCCCGCGAAAGATCAGCATATTTGAATTAAAAATATAAATATATACGGGCTCTTTGTTTATTAGCCTTAAAGAGTTGGACCTAAGTTCATTTTTCTTGAGAGGTTATACTTTTTAAAGCTATGTAGGATGAATGGTAAAATATAAGAAATGAATATAATGAAATAATGAAAATATATCCTCCTCCCGTGACGATGGCAATATCCCTCAGCGAACCAGCTATACCGCGTTTCCAAAAGTTCCGAGCGAGTTCGTAAACAAAACATATATATAATAGGGTCACCTTAGCAAGCGTAGTCAGTATATTGTCGACAAAAGCAAATACGATCGGAGATCGGACGAAAAATTATATTCGTCCAGAATACGCAAAGCTGACAGACAAGGTTATGTCTCCTTTTTGTGTTGACTAAACGTGTCCAGCTGAAGTTCCTCGCAACTCAACGTTTTATCTACCAGCACTGTTGACTGGCGGCCATTTGTGTTTAGTCCGTTGCTCAACGTTGCTCAACGTTGAGTTGCTCTAAACACACCCGTTAAGTTGGTAAACTGGGTTTAATAGTCAGTTGGGTCAGAGCGAACGGCGAATGAACGAGCGAGAAGAGATATAGAAAGAGGCGATCGCCAAAGCGGGCGAGAGTTAGTCATTATACGGGCAGCAGCGAGAGCACAAGCATTTTGTAAAAGAAAACCTGGAAAACCTGGAAAGAAAACCTGGAAAAAACCCGTCTATTCAATCGTTCATCCTTCTCATCAATCCGACACAATTGAATTAGTATCCGTTCGGAAAGTAACAATGATTCGAGGTGACATACAAAGAATAATGTTGCGAAGGAATGGGAGACTGACGATTTATAGACGCTGTATCAACGTCTTCTAACATTGAGGATTTTTTTTAGCATCGACACCAAAAGCCCAGAAAGCTCTTGAAATACTAGAAGTTTTCGAGCTACGACACAGAGCGATACAGTGTGACAGTGATGCAGTGTACGCCGTTGGGCGTACCAACTCCAAGCACGGTGTCTCACGACGGCCCTCTTATCCGGCACTCTAACAGACGAGACATTTTTGATTGGAAGTTCTCTTGTGCAACCTCGTGTTAAGGCATTAAAGGAATGCGGTGTGGTTGTCGGACCATGCGACCCCCACCCCGTAACGAGGCACGATAAGCGCGGCCTGGCCGCACCACTCGCGCTGGGGGCCGGGCAGTCTTTCCCGAGCGCACCGCCGTGTATGTGTGCGTCTCGTGCATTTGGATATTCATCCCTTAAGTCTCTTGCGTAAATATCTATAGTTATTAGGGTGCTTTTTTTTTGGCGACATTTTTTTTTTCACTCCCATCTCGCATTTTTATGGGGAACACCTTAAAGAAAATTCCCTGAAAATTTGAGCCCTTAATATTAATTTTAAGTACTCGCCCAAGGCGTCCAATGATTTCCCCTTTAAAATACACGTAAAGTTCGATTTTTCTTCTTAAAAGTTCGACAGATCAGAGGCATTTAAAGGTACGATCTTGGTCGACGAACCGATTTATTCATAATTGAATGCTCTACAAAAGTGTCCATTGTGACGTAATTGTAACTCGAACTGGCGAGGTCGTACGGGTCACTAAACCCAATTTTTTCATGAAATTCTCGTTTTTTTATCTCTATCTCGTAAATGACAAGAGCTACAGGAAAAATAGGAATGACAAACTTGAAGGAAATTCAAATTCCTACAAAAAAGTATCCAAGCACTAAATCGCCAACATTGATATTTCTTGAGATATTGGGCTTTTAAGTTGAGGTAGTATGAAATTTTCGTGGATTATTGAGCTAAATTGTATAAGTTGTTAATTTACGATTCTTTATTGTCATTCAAATCATCAAATATTTATTTGTTAAGTTTCAAATGATTGAAAAGTTGAATAACTGAACGTTTTGAAACTGGAATTCGAGAAAAAAACACATTTTCAAAGTGCCCAAAATTGTTTTTTTTACTTTTCACGAATTTTTCGATTGATTTTCCCCTGATTATTCTAATTTACTTACCAGTAATTGAATACCTATACATTTCTAGTTACAAATATGTTGTAAATTTACAAAAATTTTGTAAAATTTGTAAATTTCTAGTTGAAAATTTTGTAAATTTACAACATATTTTCAACTAGAAATTCATAGGTATTCAATTACTGGTAAGTAAATTAGAAGAATCGGGAGAAAATCAATTGAAAAATTCGTGAAAAGTGAAAAAAATAATTTTAAGCACTTTGAAAATGTGTTTTTTTCTCGAATTTCAGTTTCAAAACGTTCAATTATTCAAATTTCCAATCATTTGCAACTTAACGAATAAATATTTGATGATTTAAATGACAATAAAGAATAATAAATTAACAACTTATACAGTTTAGCTCAATAATCCATGAAAATTCCATACTACCTCAACTTAAAAGCCCAATATCTCAAGAAACATCGATGTTAGCGATTTGGTGCTTCAATACTTTTTTGTAGAAAATTGAATTTCCTCCAAGTTTGTCATTCTTATTTTTTCGGTAGCTCTTGTCATTTACGAGATAGAGGTAAAAAAACGAGAATTTCATGAAAAAATTGGGTTTAGTGACCCGTACGACCTCGCCAGTTCGAGTTACAATCACGTCACAATGGACACTTTTGTAGAGCATTCAATTATGAATAAATCGGTTCGTCGACCAAGATCGTACCTTTAAATGCCTCTAATCTGTAGAACTTTTAAGAAGAAAAATCGAACTTTACGTGTATTTTAAAGGGGAAATCATTGGACGCCTTGGGCGAGTACTTAAAATTAATATTAAGGGCTCAAATTTTCAGGGAATTTTCTTGAAGGTATTCCCCACAAAAATGCGAGATGGGAGTGAAAAGAAAAATGTCGCCAAAAAAAAAAGCACCCTAATAGTTATATATAATTTATTTGTGCAAAATTTTACACGAGTATGGATACATAGAAGAATAACAACTCATGACCAATTGAGGTGCAGCTAGTTAAGGTGTCTTGCCACACTGGCGAACCGAGAAATGCACTTTTTCATTTTTTATTTAATAAATCCAAAACTATCGGTCATTATTTAGGTCATTATCATAAAGAGTGTCAAGAGTAACATCATGAAATTTTATTTGAAAATATTTAAAAATCACGCCGTGACGTTAGTTGCCGCGGGGGTCCTCCACACGATACGCGCGGTCCTTGTCCCACCTGGAACTCGGTCATGGTACATCTGAAAAATAGAATAAAAATTCAGGTTATTACAATGTAGTGTGACTACAATGTAGCGTAGCCGTTTTGTTTTTCGAACGTTAGAAAAATTATGGTGAGCCGCAAAACAAAAATTATCATTTTTTACCGATATTTTCCAAGCAAAAGCATTAATAAGAAAAAAACTAATCAAGTTATCGAAGAAATCCTACGTAACATTGTAGATAATGTATCTGAGAATATTCGGTAAAAATTTGAAAGCAATCGAACGGCTAGTCTCCGCGATTTCGAAGGTACCATGTCAAAAAATATAGTTTCGAGATAATCGCAAAAGAAAGTAGGCGAGTCTTACCTTCAATCAGCGATCCCTGGACCATAGACAACTCCTTCGGCAGCTGATTGCCAGTCTTGGGCCCTTCTTTGACCGTCCCTTCGTGCTGTTCTTGCTTCCTTAGAATCGTTTTGAGCGCGAATTTGCGCTGTAGCGCAGCGCTCAAAAAGTTAGATTGAGTACGTTCATCATGAGCAGAATACTCTGTGTTTTTACAGTACTTCAGGTACTTTTTACAGTACTTCAGGTAACAAAGTAAACGATTCATAACATAAAAGGACACAATACGACAGCGGTATGGGCTAATACGCGCAAGTTTTGAAGAAAGGTCGCAGCGCGCAGTCGACCGCGCGCAGTGGGACTCAACCGCTCGCATTAGCGCAAAATCGGCCGCAGTAGCGCCAAACAGCCCGCAGTGGCAAATAACCGTCCGCAATGGTGCTCAAACTTGGAAAATGTGCCTGTAATTTTGCCAATATCGAGTGTTTCCATACGCAACAGGTCTTAAAATGTCCGTTGTAGTAAAGGATTCATAAAAAAAAATAAAAAAGAAATGACAAAAAATAAAAATTCAGGGTGGAGAGACCCCTTAAATTCAATGACCCGTAATGCATCGGTAAAAATTGCATTTCTAGTTATTTTTTGCATCATTCGCTTGAAATGTGAACAGGTTTAGAAGAGAACCTTGACCGACTCGAGATTTTCACCGACCTTTTACGTATCTTTTCTAAAAGCTTCCTGAGACCAAACAATTACGTTATGTCAAGTTCAACTCCTGTGAGCACTTCAATAAAAATTTTGGGGCCGGACAAGTACTCTGTGCGCATCCGCTCAATTGCTCAACATGCGATAGCAAAGTTTAGTTTTTCATTTTTTGTATGAAGTTTTTCTGTCAATTCGCCATTTTGTATTTAGGGGTTTCTTTTTTCGTGCCATGTGTTTTTGGAAGTTTTCCCTTTTTCTCGTTATTTGATTTTCGGCCATCAATGGAATACTTGTCCTTTCCCTTGATATTATTCGATATCAAGAATTTCAAATGCTGAGCGAAAATCAGGGGTCACGAACAAATGGAATTGTCCAGACTTTTTTCCCCGTGGAAGGGATTTTTGGCTAGGTTTGAATATTCGTCCCTCAAGTCTCTTGCGTAAATATCTGTAGTTATATATATTGGTAGTATACAGTAATAAAAAGAGCCCCTCAGTTTTATCGGCCACGTAAAAAACCACGCGTATCAAGCTCCTTTACCCACGGGCTCCGCGACCTACATCGACCAACCGAGCTTAAACACTCGCTGGGACCAAATGGCTAGGCTTTCTCCCCGTGGAACGGATTTGCCATGATACAACTTGCAAGGACTATAAGAATTCATTTTGCCAGTTGAGGTCTGACAGCAGCTGATAGACTCATCTGGGAACACGAACATGTCGAGAAACGGAAAATGAATCGTCGGGTGTCTCTCGTACAGTAGAAAAATGTTGGGTACTAGATTCTTTCCGCGCAACAAAACTCCTTTCGCAGCATGAATGAACTTTCATTCAAGCACAGGTGTATCCTGAAACCGAATGTGTCGCCTGAGGACGCAGTGTTTACAATTTTCGAGGGTTATGAACTCATTTTGCCAATTCAACTCTCATAGCAGCCGGTGGACTCTTATGAAAACACGAGCAGGTCGAAAAACGAAAAACGAATAGACCGGTCTCTCTCGCACAGAGGAAAAAACTTTGCTGCGTAGTCAGGTTATGGCCAATCGACAAAACGCTTTCCGCAGCATGGATGAAATTTTTTTCCAGCATCGGTGTATCCAGAAATCAAATGTGTCGCCTGCGGACGCTGTGTTTACAACTTTCGAGTGTTATGAACTCATTTCGGCAATTCAACTCTCAGAGAGCCGGTGGACTCTTATGAAAACACGAGCAGGTCGAAAAACAAAAAACGAATCGACCGGTCTCTCACGCACAGAGGAAACAACTTTGCTGCGTAGTCAGATTATGACTCATCGACAAAACTCCTTCCGCAACATGGATGAACTTTTCTTTCAGCACCGGTGTATCCTGGAACCAAATGTGTCTCCTGCGGACGCTGTGTTTACAATTTTCGAGGGTTATGAACTCATTATGCCAGTTAAACTCTCACAGCAGCCGGTGGACTCTCATGAAAACACGAGCAGGTCGAAAAACGAAGAACGAATCGACCGGTCTCTCACGCACAGAGGAAACAACTTTGCTGCGTAGATAGATTATGGCTCATCGACAAAACTTCTTCCGCAGCATGGATGAACGTTTTTTTAGCACCGGTTTGTCCAGAAACCAAATGTTTCTCCTGCGGACGCTGTGTTTGCAATTTTCGAGAGTTATGAACTCATTTCGCCAGTTAAACTCTCACAGCAGCCGGTGGACTCTCGAGAAAACACGAGCAGGTCGTGAAACAAAAAACGAATCGACCGGTCTCTCAAGCACAAAGGAAACAGCTTTGCTGCGTAGTCAGATTGTGGCTCATCGACAAAACTCCTTCCGCAGCGAGGATGAACTTTTTTTTTAGCACCGGTCTGTCCAGAAGCCAAATGTGTCACCTGAGGACGCTGTGTTTACAAATTTTCAGGGATATGAACTCATTTTGCCAATTTGACTCTCACAGCAGCCGGTGGACTCTCAGGAAAACACGAGCAGGTCGAAAAACGCAAAACGAATCGACCGGTCTCTCACGCACAGAGGAAACAACTTTGCTGCGTAGATAGATTATGGCTCATCGACAAAACTCCTTCCGCAGCAAGGATGAACTTTTTTTCAGCACCGGTTTGTCCAGAAACCAAATGTGTCTCCTGCGGACGCTGTGTTTGCAATTTTCGAAGGTTATGAACGCATTATGCCAGTTAAACTCTCAGAGCAGCCGGTGGACTCTCATGAAAACACGAGCAGGTCGAAAAACGAAAAACGAATCGACCGGTCTTTCACGCAGAGAGGAAACAACTTTGCTGCGTAGATAGATTATGTCTCATCGACAAAACTCCTTCCGCAGCGAGGATGAACTTTTTTTTCAGCACCGGTGTGTCCAGAAACCAAATGTGTCACCTGCGGACGCTGTGTTTACAAATTTTTAGAGATATGAACTCATTGAGCCAATTCAACTCTCAGAGCAGCCGGTGGACTCTTATGAAAACACGAGCAGGTCGAAATACGAAAAACGAATCGACCGGTCTCTCACGCACAGAGGAAACAACTTTGCTGCGTAGTCGGGTTATGGCCAATCGACAAAACGCTTTCCGCAGCATGGATGAACTTTTTTTCAGCAGCGGTGTATCCAGAAACCAAATGTGTCGCCTGCGGACGCTGTGTTTACAAATTTCGAGGGTTATGAACTCATTTTGGCAATTCAACTTTCACAGCAGCTGGCGGACTCATTTGAAAAGACTAGCAGGTCGAAAAACGGAAAATGAATCGACCGGTCTCTCACGCACAGAGGAAACAACTTTGCTGCGTAGTCAGGTTATAGCTCATCGACAAAACTCCTTCCGCAGCATGGATGAACTTTCTTTCCAGCACCGGTGTATCCAGAAAACAAATGTGTCGCCTGCGGACGCTATGTTCGCAAATTTCGAGGGTTATGAACTGATTTTGCCAATTCAACTCTCAGAGCAGCCGGTGGACTCTTATGAAAAGACGAGCAGATCGAAAAACGAAAAACGAATCGACCGGTCTCTCACGCACAGAGGAAACAACTTTGCTGCGTAGTCAGGTTATGGCTGATCGACAAAACTCTTTCCGCAGCATGGATGAACTTTTTTTTCAGCAGCGGTGTATCCAGAAATCAAATGTGTCACCTGCGGACGCTGTGTTTACAAATTTTTAGAGATATGAACTCATTGAGCCAATTCAACTCTCAGAGCAGCCGGTGGACTCTTATGAAAACACGAGCAGGACGAAATACGAAAAACGAATCGACCGGTCTCTCACGCACAGAGGAAACAACTTTGCTGCGTAGTCAGGTTATGGCCAATCGACAAAACTCTTTTCGCAGCATGGATGAACTTTTTTTTCAGCAGCGGTGTATCCAGAAACCAAATGTGTCACCTGCGGACGCTGTGTTTACAAATTTTTAGAGATATGAACTCATTGAGCCAATTCAACTCTCAGAGCAGCCGGTGGACTCTTATGAAAAAACGAGCAGGTCGGAATACGAAAAACGAATCGACCGGTCTCTCACGCACAGAGGAAACAACTTTGCTGCGTAGTCAGGTTATGGCCAATCGACAAAACGCTTTCCGCAGCATGGAAGAACTTTTTTTCCAGCACCGCTGTATCCAGAAACCGAATGTGTCACCTGAGGACGCTGTGTTTACAAATTTCGAAGGTTATGAACTCATTTTGCCAATTCAACTGTCAGAGCAGCCGGTGGACTCTTATGAAAAGACGAGGAGATCGAAAAACGAAAAACGAATCAACCGGTCTCTCACGCACAGAGGAAACAACTTTGCTGCGTAGTCAGGTTATGGCTGATCGACAAAACGCTTTCCGCAGCATGGATGAACTTTTTTTCCAGCACCGCTGTATCCAGAAACCGAATGTGTCACCTGAAGACGCTGTGTTTACAAATTTCGAAGGTTATGAACTCATTTTGCCAATTGAACTGTCAGAGCAGCCGGTGGACTCTTATGAAAAGACGAGGAGATCGAAAAACGAAAAAGGAATCGACCGGTCTCTCACGCACAGAGGAAACAACTTTGCTGCGTAGTCAGGTTATGGCTGATCGACAAAACTCTTTCCGCAGCATGGATGAACTTTTTTTTCAGCAGCGGTGTATCCAGAAACCAAATGTGTCACCTGCGGACGCTGTGTTTACAAATTTTCAGAGATATGAACTTATTTTGCCAATTAAACTCCCACAGCAGCCGGTGGACTCTTATGAAAACACGAGAAAGTCGATAAACGGAAAACGAATCCACCGGTCTCTCACGCACAGAGGAAACAACTTTGCCGCGTAGTCAGGTTATGGCTCATCGACAAAACTCCTTCCGCAGCATGGATCAACTTTCTTTCCAGCACCGGTGTATCCAGAAATCAAATGTGTCGCCTGCGGACGCTGTGTTTGCAAATTTCGAGGGTTATGAACTCATTTTGCCAATTCAACTCTCAGAGCAGCCGGTGGACTCTTATGAAAACACGAGCAGGTCGAAATACGAAAAACGAATCGACCGGTCTCTCACGCACAGAGGAAACAACTTTGCTGCGTAGTCAGGTTATGGCCAATCTACAAAACTCTTTCCGCACCATGGATGAACTTTTTTTCCAGCACCGGTGTATCCAGAAACCAAATGTGTCACCTGGGGACACTGTGTTTACAAATTTTCAGGGATATGAACTCATTTTGCCAATTCAACTCTCACAGCAACCGGTGGACTCTTATGAAAACACGAGAAAGTCGAAAAACGAGAAACGAATCGACCGGTCTCTCACGCACAGAGGAAACAACTTTGCTACCTAGTCAGGTTATGGCCAATCGACAAAACGCTTTCCGCAGCATGGATGAACTTTTTTTCCAGCACCGGTGTATCCAGAAACCAAATGTGTCACCTGGGGACACTGTGTTTACAAATTTTCAGGGATATGAACTCATTTTGCCAATTCAACTCTCACAGCAACCGGTGGACTCTTATGAAAACACGAGAAAGTCGAAAAACGAGAAACGAATCGACCGGTCTCTCACGCACAGAGGAAACAACTTTGCTACCTAGTCAGGTTATGGCCAATCGACAAAACGCTTTCCGCAGCATGGATGAACTTTTTTTTCAGCAGCGGTGTATCCAGAAACCAAATGTGTAACCTGCGGACGCTGTGTTTACAAATTTTTAGAGATATGAACTCATTTTGCCAATTCAACTCTCGGAGCAGCCGGTGGACTCTCATGAAAACACGAGCAGATCGAAAAACGAAAAACGAATCGACCGGTCTCTCACGCACAGAGGAAACAACTTTGCTGCGTAGTCAGGTTATGGCTGATCGACAAAACTCTTTCCGCAGCATGGATGAACTTTTTTTTCAGCAGCGGTGTATCCAGAAACCAAATGTGTCACCTGCGGACGCTGTGTTTACAAATTTTTAGAGATATGAACTCATTTTGCCAATTCAACTCTCAGAGCAGCCGGTGGACTCTCATGAAAACACGAGCAGGTCGAAAAACGAAAAACGTATCGACCGGTCTCTCACGCACAGAGGAAACAACTTTGCTGCGTAGTCAGGTTATGGCCAATCGACAAAACTCTTTCCGCAGCATGGATGAACTTTTTTTCCAGCACCGGTGTATCCAGGAACCAAATGTGTCTCTTGGGGACGCTGTTTTTACAAATTTTCAGGGATATGAACTTATTTTGCCAATTCAACTCCCACAGCAGCCGGTGGACTCTTATGAAAACACGAGAAAGACGAAAAACGAAAAACAAATCGACCGGTCTCTCACGCACAGAGGAAACCACTTTGCTGCGTAGTCAAATTATGGCTCATCGACAAAACTCCTTCCGCAGCATGGATGAACTTTTTTTTCAGCAGCGGTGTATCCAGAAACCAAATGTGTCGCCTGCGGACGCTGTGTTTACAAATTTCGAGGGTTATGAACTCATTTTGGCAATTCAACTTTCACAGCAGCCGGCGGACTCATTTGAAAAGACCAGCAGGTCGAAAAACGGAAAACGAATCGACCGGTCTCTCACGCACAGAGGAAACAACTTTGCTGCCTAGTCAGGTTATGGCCAATCGACAAAACGCTTTCCGCGGCATGGATGAACTTTTTTTCCAGCACCGCTGTATCCAGAAACCGAATGTGTCACCTGAGGACGCTGTGTTTACGAATTTCGAAGGTTATGAACTCATTTTGCCAATTCAACTGTCAGAGCAGCCGGTGGACTCTTATGAAAAGACGAGGAGATCGAAAAACGAAAAACGAATTGACCGGTCTCTCACGCACAGAGGAAACAACTTTGCTGCGTAGTCAGGTTATGGCCAATCGACAAAACGCTTTCCGCGGCATGGATGAACTTTTTTTCCAGCACCGCTGTATCCAGAAACCGAATGTGTCACCTGAGGACGCTGTGTTTACGAATTTCGAAGGTTATGAACTCATTTTGCCAATTCAACTCTCAGAGAGCCGGTGGACTCTCATGAAAACACGAGCAGGTCGAAAAACGAAAAACGAATCGACCGGTCTCTCACGCACAGAGGAAACAACTCTGCTGCGTAGTCAGGTTATGGCTGATCGACAAAACTCTTTCCGCAGCATGGATGAACTTTTTTTTCAGCAGCGGTGTATCCAGAAACCAAATGTGTCACCTGCGGACTCTGTGTTTACAAATTTTCAGAGATATGAACTTATTTTGCCAATTAAACTCCCACAGCAGCCGGTGGACTCTTATGAAAACACGAGAAAGTCGAAAAACGAAAAACAAATCGACCGGTCTCTCACGCACAGAGGAAACAACTTTGCTGCGTAGTCAGGTTATGGCTAATCGACAAAACTCTTTTCGCAGCATGGATGAACTTTTTTTTCAGCAGCGGTGTATCCAGAAACCAAATGTGTCACCTGCGCACGCTGTGTTTACAAATTTTTAGAGATATGAACTCATTGAGCCAATTCAACTCTCAGAGCAGCCGGTGGACTCTTATGAAAACACGAGCAGATCGAAATACGAAAAACGAATCGACCGGTCTCTCACGCACAGAGGAAACAACTTTGCTGCGTAGTCAGGTTATGGCCAATCGACAAAACTCTTTTCGCACCATGGATGAATTTTTTTTCCAGCACCGGCGTATCCAGAAATCAAATGTGTCGCCAGCGGACGCTGTGTTTACAAATTTCGAGGGTTATGAACTCATTTTGGCAATTCAACTTTCACAGCAGCCGGCGGACTCTTTTGAAAAGACTAGCAGGTCGAAAAACGGAAAACGAATCCACCGGTCTCTCAGGCACAGAGGAAACAACTTTGCCGCGTAGTCAGGTTATGGCTCATCGACAAAACTCCTTCCGCAGCATGGATGAACTTTCTTTCCAGCACCGGCGTATCCAGAAATCAAATGTGTCGCCTGCGGACGCTGTGTTTGCAAATTTCGAGGGTTATGAACTCATTTTGCCAATTCAACTCTCAGAGCAGCCGGTGGACTCTTATGAAAACACGAGCAGGTCGAAATACGAAAAACGAATCGACCGGTCTCTCACGCACAGAGGAAACAACTTTGCTGCGTAGTCAGGTTATGGCCAATCGACAAAACTCTTTTCGCAGCATGGATGAACTTTTTTTTCAGCAGCGGTGTATCCAGAAACCAAATGTGTCACCTGCGGACGCTGTGTTTGCAAATTTCGAGGGTTATGAACTGATTTTGCCAATTCAACTCTCAGAGCAGCCGGTGGACTCTTATAAAAACACGAGCAGGTCGAAATACGAAAAACGAATCGACCGGTCTCTCACGCACAGAGGAAACAACTTTGCTGCGTAGTCAGGTTATGGCCAATCGACAAAACTCTTTTCGCAGCATGGATGAACTTTTTTTTCAGCAGCGGTGTATCCAGAAACCAAATGTGTCACCTGCGGACGCTGTGTTTGCAAATTTCGAGGGTTATGAACTGATTTTGCCAATTCAACTCTCAGAGCAGCCGGTGGACTCTTATAAAAACACGAGAAGGTCGAAAAACGAAAAACAAATCGACCGGTCTCTCACGCACATAGGAAACCACTTTGCTGCGTAGTCAGGTTATGGCTCATCGACAAAACTCCTTCCGCAGCATGGATGAACTTTCTTTCCAGCACCGGTGTATCCAGAAAACAAATGTGTCGCGTGCGGACGCTGTTTTTGCAAATTTCGAGGGTTATGAACTGCTTTTGCCAATTCAACTCTCAGAGCAGCCGGTGGACTCTTATAAAAACACGAGCAGGTCGAAATACGAAAAACGAATCGACCGGTCTCTCACGCACAGAGGAAACAACTTTGCTGCGTAGTCAGGTTATAGCCAATCGACAAAACGCTTTCCGCAGCATGGATGAACTTTTTTTCAGCAGCGGTGTATCCAGAAACCGAATGTGTCGCCTGCGGACGCTGTGTTTACAAATTTCGAGGGTTATGAACTCATTTTGGCAATTCAACTTTCACAGCAGCTGGCGGACTCATTTGAAAAGACTAGCAGGTCGAAAAACGGAAAATGAATCGACCGGTCTCTCACGCACAGAGGAAACAACTTTGCTGCGTAGTCAGGTTATGGCTAATCGACAAAACTCCTTCCGCAGCATGGATGAACTTTCTTTCCAGCACTGGTGTATCCAGAAAACAAATGTGTCGCCTGCGGACGCTATGTTCGCAAATTTCGAGGGTTATGAACTGATTTTGCCAATTCAACTCTCAGAGCAGCCGGTGGACTCTTATGAAAACACGAGCAGGTCGGAATACGAAAAACGAATCGACCGGTCTCTCACGCACAGAGGAAACAACTTTGCTGCGTAGTCAGGTTATGGCCAATCGACAAAACGCTTTCCGCAGCATGGAAGAACTTTTTTTCCAGCACCGCTGTATCCAGAAACCGAATGTGTCACCTGAGGACGCTGTGTTTACAAATTTCGAAGGTTATGAACTCATTTTGCCAATTCAACTGTCAGAGCAGCCGGTGGACTCTTATGAAAAGACGAGGAGATCGAAAAACGAAAAACGAATCAACCGGTCTCTCACGCACAGAGGAAACAACTTTGCTGCGTAGTCAGGTTATGGCTGATCGACAAAACGCTTTCCGCAGCATGGATGAACTTTTTTTCCAGCACCGGTGTATCCAGAAACCAAATGTGTCACCTGGGGACACTGTGTTTACAAATTTTCAGGGAAATGAACTCATTTTGCCAATTCAACTCTCACAGCAACCGGTGGACTCTTATGAAAACACGAGAAAGTCGAAAAACGAGAAACGAATCGACCGGTCTCTCACGCACAGAGGAAACAACTTTGCTACCTAGTCAGGTTATGGCCAATCGACAAAACGCTTTCCGCAGCATGGATGAACTTTTTTTTCAGCAGCGGTGTATCCAGAAACCAAATGTGTAACCTGCGGACGCTGTGTTTACAAATTTTTAGAGATATGAACTCATTTTGCCAATTCAACTCTCGGAGCAGCCGGTGGACTCTCATGAAAACACGAGCAGATCGAAAAACGAAAAACGAATCGACCGGTCTCTCACGCACAGAGGAAACAACTTTGCTGCGTAGTCAGGTTATGGCTGATCGACAAAACTCTTTCCGCAGCATGGATGAACTTTTTTTTCAGCAGCGGTGTATCCAGAAACCAAATGTGTCACCTGCGGACGCTGTGTTTACAAATTTTTAGAGATATGAACTCATTTTGCCAATTCAACTCTCAGAGCAGCCGGTGGACTCTCATGAAAACACGAGCAGGTCGAAAAACGAAAAACGTATCGACCGGTCTCTCACGCACAGAGGAAACAACTTTGCTGCGTAGTCAGGTTATGGCCAATCGACAAAACTCTTTCCGCAGCATGGATGAACTTTTTTTCCAGCACCGGTGTATCCAGGAACCAAATGTGTCTCTTGGGGACGCTGTTTTTACAAATTTTCAGGGATATGAACTTATTTTGCCAATTCAACTCCCACAGCAGCCGGTGGACTCTTATGAAAACACGAGAAAGACGAAAAACGAAAAACAAATCGACCGGTCTCTCACGCACAGAGGAAACCACTTTGCTGCGTAGTCAAATTATGGCTCATCGACAAAACTCCTTCCGCAGCATGGATGAACTTTTTTTTCAGCAGCGGTGTATCCAGAAACCAAATGTGTCGCCTGCGGACGCTGTGTTTACAAATTTCGAGGGTTATGAACTCATTTTGGCAATTCAACTTTCACAGCAGCCGGCGGACTCATTTGAAAAGACCAGCAGGTCGAAAAACGGAAAACGAATCGACCGGTCTCTCACGCACAGAGGAAACAACTTTGCTGCCTAGTCAGGTTATGGCCAATCGACAAAACGCTTTCCGCGGCATGGATGAACTTTTTTTCCAGCACCGCTGTATCCAGAAACCGAATGTGTCACCTGAGGACGCTGTGTTTACGAATTTCGAAGGTTATGAACTCATTTTGCCAATTCAACTGTCAGAACAGCCGGTGGACTCTTATGAAAAGACGAGGAGATCGAAAAACGAAAAACGAATTGACCGGTCTCTCACGCACAGAGGAAACAACTTTGCTGCGTAGTCAGGTTATGGCTGATCGACAAAACGCTTTCCGCAGCATGGATGAACTTTTTTTCCAGCACCGCTGTATCCAGAAATCAAATGTGTCGCCTGCGGACGCTGTGTTTACAACTTTCGAGTGTTATGAACTCATTTTGGCAATTCAACTCTCAGAGAGCCGGTGGACTCTCATGAAAACACGAGCAGGTCGAAAAACGAAAAACGAATCGACCGGTCTCTCACGCACAGAGGAAACAACTCTGCTGCGTAGTCAGGTTATGGCTGATTGACAAAACTCTTTCCGCAGCATGGATGAACTTTTTTTTCAGCAGCGGTGTATCCAGAAACCAAATGTGTCACCTGCGGACTCTGTGTTTACAAATTTTCAGAGATATGAACTTATTTTGCCAATTAAACTCCCACAGCAGCCGGTGGACTCTTATGAAAACACGAGAAAGTCGAAAAACGAAAAACAAATCGACCGGTCTCTCACGCACAGAGGAAACAACTTTGCTGCGTAGTCAGGTTATGGCTAATCGACAAAACTCTTTTCGCAGCATGGATGAACTTTTTTTTCAGCAGCGGTGTATCCAGAAACCAAATGTGTCACCTGCGGACGCTGTGTTTACAAATTTTTAGAGATATGAACTCATTTTGCCAATTCAACTCTCAGAGAGCCGGTGGACTCTTATGAAAACACGAGCAGGTCGAAATACGAAAAACGAATCGACCGGTCTCTCACGCACAGAGGAAACAACTTTGCTGCGTAGTCAGGTTATGGCCAATCGACAAAACTCTTTTCGCACCATGGATGAACTTTTTTTCCAGCACCGGCGTATCCAGAAATCAAATGTGTCGCCAGCGGACGCTGTGTTTACAAATTTCGAGGGTTATGAACTCATTTTGGCAATTCAACTTTCACAGCAGCCGGCGGACTCTTTTGAAAAGACTAGCAGGTCGAAAAACGGAAAACGAATCCACCGGTCTCTCACGCACAGAGGAAACAACTTTGCCGCGTAGTCAGGTTATGGCTCATCGACAAAACTCCTTCCGCAGCATGGATGAACTTTCTTTCCAGCACCGGTGTATCCAGAAATCAAATGTGTCGCCTGCGGACGCTGTGTTTGCAAATTTCGAGGGTTATGAACTCATTTTGCCAATTCAACTCTCAGAGCAGCCGGTGGACTCTTATGAAAACACGAGCAGGTCGAAATACGAAAAACGAATCGACCGGTCTCTCACGCACAGAGGAAACAACTTTGCTGCGTAGTCAGGTTATGGCCAATCGACAAAACTCTTTCCGCAGCATGGATGAACTTTTTTTTCAGCAGCGGTGTATCCAGAAACCAAATGTGTCACCTGCGGACGCTGTGTTTACAAATTTCGAGGGTTATGAACTCATTTTGCCAATTCAACTCTCAGAGCAGCCGGTGGACTCTCATGAAAACACGAGCAGGTCGAAAAACGAAAAACGTATCGACCGGTCTCTCACGCACAGAGGAAACAACTTTGCTGCGTAGTCAGGTTATGGCCAATCGACAAAACTCTTTCCGCAGCATGGATGAACTTTTTTTTCAGCAGCGGTGTATCCAGAAACCAAATGTGTCACCTGCGGACGCTGTGTTTGCAAATTTCGAGGGTTATGAACTCATTTTGCCAATTCAACTGTCAGAGCAGCCGGTGGACTCTTATGAAAACACGAGAAAGACGAAAAACGAAAAACAAATCGACCGGTCTCTCACGCACAGAGGAAACCACTTTGCTGCGTAGTCAGGTTATGGCTCATCGACAAAACTCCTTCCGCAGCATGGATGAACTTTCTTTCCAGCACCGGTGTATCCAGAAAACAAATGTGTCGCCTGCGGACGCTGTGTTTGCAAATTTCGAGGGTTATGAACTTTTTGCCAATTCAACTCTCAGAGCAGCCGGTGGACTCTTATGAAAACACGAGCAGGTCGAAATACGAAAAACGAATCGACCGGTCTCTCACGCACAGAGGAAACAACTTTGCTGCGTAGTCAGGTTATGGCCAATCGACAAAACGCTTTCCGCAGCATGGATGAACTTTTTTTTCAGCAGCGGTGTATCCAGAAACCGAGTGTGTCACCTGAGGACGCTGTGTTTACAAATTTCGAGGGTTATGAACTCATTTTGGCAATTCAACTTTCACAGCAGCCGGCGGACTCATTTGAAAAGACTAGCAGGTCGAAAAACGGAAAACGAATCGACCGGTCTCTCACGCACAGAGGAAACAACTTTGCTGCGTAGTCAGGTCATGGCTCATCGAGAAAACTCCTGCCGCAGCATGGATGAACTTTCTTTCCAGCACCGGTGTATCCAGAAAACAAATGTGTCGCCTGCGGACGCTGTGTTTGCAAATTTCGAGGGTTATGAACTGATTTTGCCAATTCAACTCTCAGAGCAGCCGGTGGACTCTTATAAAAACACGAGCAGGTCGAAATACGAAAAACGAATCGACCGGTCTCTCACGCACAGAGGAAACAACTTTGCTGCGTAGTCAGGTTATGGCCAATCGACAAAACGCTTTCCGCAGCATGGATGAACTTTTTTTCCAGCACCGCTGTATCCAGAAACCGAATGTGTCACCTGAGGACGCTGTGTTTACAAATTTCGAAGGTTATGAACTCATTTTGCCAATTCAACTGTCAGAGCAGCCGGTGGACTCTTATGAAAAGACGAGGAGATCGAAAAACGAAAAACGAATCGACCGGTCTCTCACGCACAGAGGAAACAACTTTGCTGCGTAGTCAGGTTATGGCTGATCGACAAAACGCTTTCCGCAGCATGGATGAACTTTTTTTCCAGCACCGCTGTATCCAGAAACCGAATGTGTCACCTGAGGACGCTGTGTTTACAAATTTCGAAGGTTATGAACTCATTTTGCCAATTCAACTGTCAGAGCAGCCGGTGGACTCTTATGAAAAGACGAGGAGATCGAAAAACGAAAAAGGAATCGACCGGTCTCTCACGCACAGAGGAAACAACTTTGCTGCGTAGTCAGGTTATGGCTGATCGACAAAACTCTTTCCGTAGCATGGATGAACTTTTTTTTCAGCAGCGGTGTATCCAGAAACCAAATGTGTCACCTGCGGACGCTGTGTTTACAAATTTTCAGAGATATGAACTTATTTTGCCAATTAAACTCCCACAGCAGCCGGTGGACTCTTATGAAAACACGAGAAAGTCGAAAAACGAAAAAAAAATCGACCGGTCTCTCACACACAGAGGAAACAACTTTGCTGCGTAGTCAGGTTATGGCCAATCGACAAAACTCTTTTCGCACCATGGATGAACTTTTTTTCCAGCACCGGCGTATCCAGAAATCAAATGTGTCGCCTGCGGACGCTGTGTTTACAAATTTCGAGGGTTATGAACTCATTTTGGCAATTCAACTTTCACAGCAGCCGGCGGACTCTTTTGAAAAGACTAGCAGGTCGAAAAACGGAAAACGAATCCACCGGTCTCTCACGCACAGAGGAAACAACTTTGCCGCGTAGTCAGGTTATGGCTCATCGACAAAACTCCTTCCGCAGCATGGATGAACTTTCTTTCCAGCACCGGTGTATCCAGAAATCAAATGTGTCGCCTGCGGACGCTGTGTTTGCAAATTTCGAGGGTTATGAACTCATTTTGCCAATTCAACTCTCAGAGCAGCCGGTGGACTCTTATGAAAACACGAGAAAGACGAAAAACGAAAAACAAATCGACCGGTCTCTCACGCACAGAGGAAACCACTTTGCTGCGTAGTCAGATTATGGCTCATCGACAAAACTCCTTCCGCAGCATGTATGAACTTTTTTTTCAGCAGCGGTGTATCCAGAAACCAAATGTGTCACCTGCGGACGCTGTGTTTACAAATTTTTAGAGATATGAACTCATTTTGCCAATTCAACTCTCAGAGCAGCCGGTGGACTCTTATGAAAACACGAGCAGGTCGAAATACGAAAAACAAATCGACCGGTCTCTCACGCACAGAGAAAACAACTTTGCTGCGTAGTCAGGTTATGGCTGATCGACAAAACGCTTTCCGCAGCATGGATGAACTTTTTTTTCAGCAGCGGTGTATCCAGAAACCGAATGTGTCGCCTGCGGACGCTGTGTTTGCAAATTTCGAGGGTTATGAACTCATTTTGCCAATTCAACTCTCAGAGCAGCCGGTGGACTCTTATAAAAACACGAGCAGGTCGAAATACGAAAAACGAATCGACCGGTCTCTCACGCACAGAGGAAACAACTTTGCCGCGTAGTCAGGTTATGGCTCATCGACAAAACTCCTTCCGCAGCATGGATGAACTTTCTTTCCAGCACCGGTGTATCCAGAAATCAAATGTGTCGCCTGCGGACGCTGTGTTTGCAAATTTCGAGGGTTATGAACTCATTTTGCCAATTCAACTCTCAGAGCAGCCGGTGGACTCTTATGAAAACACGAGCAGGTCGAAATACGAAAAACGAATCGACCGGTCTCTCACGCACAGAGGAAACAACTTTGCTGCGTAGTCAGGTTATGGCCAATCGACAAAACTCTTTCCGCACCATGGATGAACTTTTTTTCCAGCACCGCTGTATGCAGAAACCGAATGTGTCACCTGAGGACGCTGTGTTTACAAATCTCGAAGGTTATGAACTCATTTTGCCAATTCAACTGTCAGAGCAGCCGGTGGACTCTTATGAAAAAACGAGGAGATCGAAAAACGAAAAAGGAATCGACCGGTCTCTCACGCACAGAGGAAACAACTTTGCTGCGTAGTCAGGTTATGGCCAATCGACAAAACGCTTTCCGCAGCATGGATGAACTTTTTTTCCAGCATCGGTGTATCCAGAAATCAAATGTGTCGCCTGCGGACGCTGTGTTTACAACTTTCGAGTGTTATGAACTCATTTTGGCAATTCAACTCTCAGAGAGCCGGTGGACTCTTATGAAAACACGAGCAGGTCGAAATACGAAAAACGAATCGACCGGTCTCTCACGCACAGAGGAAACAACTTTGCTGCGTCGATAGATTATGGCTCATCGACAAAACTCCTTCCGCAGCATGAATGAACTTTCTTTCCAGCACCGGTGTATCCAGAAATCAAATGTGTCGCCTGCGGACCTGTGTTTACAAATTTCGAGGGTTATGAACTCATTTTGGCAATTTAACTTTCACAGCAGCCGGCGGTCTCTTTTGAAAAGACTAGCAGGTCGAAAAACGGAAAACGAATCGACCGGTCTCTCACGCACAGAGGAAACAACTTTGCTGCGTAGTCAGGTTATGGCCAATCGACAAAACGCTTTCCGCAGCATGGATGAACTTTTTTTCCAGCAGCGGTGTATCCAGAAACCAAATGTGTCACCTGCGGACGCTGTGTTTACAAATTTTCAGAGATATGAACTTATTTTGCCAATTAAACTCCCACAGCAGCCGGTGGACTCTTATGAAAACACGAGAAAGTCGAAAAACGAAAAAAAAATCGACCGGTCTCTCACACACAGAGGAAACAACTTAGCTGCGTAGTCAGGTTATGGCCAATCGACAAAACTCTTTTCGCACCATGGATGAACTTTTTTTCCAGCACCGGCGTATCCAGAAATCAAATGTGTCGCCTGCGGACGCTGTGTTTACAAATTTCGAGGGTTATGAACTCATTTTGGCAATTCAACTTTCACAGCAGCCGGCGGACTCTTTTGAAAAGACTAGCAGGTCGAAAAACGGAAAACGAATCCACCGGTCTCTCACGCACAGAGGAAACAACTTTGCCGCGTAGTCAGGTTATGGCTCATCGACAAAACTCCTTCCGCAGCATGGATGAACTTTCTTTCCAGAACCGGTGTATCCAGAAATCAAATGTGTCGCCTACGGATGCTGTGTTTGCAAATTTCGAGGGTTATGAACTCTTTTTGCCAATTCAACTCTCAGAGCAGCCGGTGGACTCTTATGAAAACACGAGCAGGTAGAAATACGAAAAACGAATCGACCGGTCTCTCACGCACAGAGGAAACAACTTTGCTGCGTAGTCAGGTTATGGCCAATCTACAAAACTCTTTCCGCACCATGGATGAACTTTTTTTCCAGCACCGGTGTATCCAAAAATCAAATGTCTCACCTGAGGATGCTGTGTTTACAAATTTTCAGAGATGAGAACTTATTTTGCCAATTAATCTCCCACAGCAGCCGGTGGACTCTTATGAAAACACGAGAAAGACGAAAAACGAAAAACAAATCGACCGGTCTCTCACGCACAGAGGAAACCACTTTGCTGCGTAGTCAGATTATGGCTCATCGACAAAACTCCTTCCGCAGCATGGATGAACTTTTTTTTCAGCAGCGGTGTATCCAGAAATCAAATGTGTCACCTGCGGACGCTGTGTTTACAAATTTTTAGCGATATGAACTCATTTTGCCAATTCAACTCTCAGAGCAGCCGGTGGACTCTTATGAAAACACGAGCAGGTCGAAATACGAAAAACAAATCGACCGGTCTCTCACGCACAGAGAAAACAACTTTGCTGCGTAGTCAGGTTATGGCCAATCGACAAAACTCTTTCCGCACCATGGATGAACTTTTTTTCCAGCACCGGCGTATCCAGAAATCAAATGTGTCGCCTGCGGACGCTGTGTTTACAAATTTCGAGGGTTATGAACTCATTTTGGCAATTCAACTTTCACAGCAGCCGGCGGACTCTCTTGAAAAGACTAGCAGGTCAAAAAACGGAAAACGAATCGACCGGTCTCTCACGCACAAAGGAAACAACTTTGCCGCGTAGTCAGGTTATGGCTCATCGACAAAACTCCTTCCGCAGCATGGATGAACTTTCTTTCCAGCACCGGTGTATCCAGAAATCAAATGTGTCGCCTGCGGACGCTGTGTTTGCAAATTTCGCGGGTTATGAACACATTTTGCCAATTCAACTCTCAGAGCAGCCGGTGGACTCTTATAAAAACACGAGCAGGTCGAAATACGAAAAACGAATCGACCGGTCTCTCACGCACAGAGGAAACAACTTTGCCGCGTAGTCAGGTTATGGCTCATCAACAAAACTCCTTCCGCAGCATGGATGAACTTTTTTTTCAGCACCGGTGTATCCAGAAACCAAATGTGTCTCCTGCGGACGCTGTGTTTACAAATTTTTAGAGATATGAACTCATTTTGCCAATTCAACTCTCAGAGCAGCCGGTGGACTCTCATGAAAACACGAGAAGGTCGAAATACGAAAAACGAATCGACCGGTCTCTCACGCACAGAGGAAACAACTTTGCTGCGTAGTCAGGTTATGGCTAATCGACAAAACTCTTTTCGCAGCATGGATGAACTTTTTTTCAGCACCGCTGTATCCAGAAACCGAATGTGTCACCTGAGGACGCTGTGTTTACAAATTTCGAAGGTTATGAACTCATTTTGCCAATTCAACTGTCAGAGCAGCCGGTGGACTCTTATGAAAAGACGAGCAGATCGAAAAACGAAAAACGAATCGACCGGTCTCTCACGCACAGAGGAAACAACTTTGCTGCGTAGTCAGATTATGGCTCATCGACAAAACTCCTTCCGCAGCATGGATGAACTTTTTTTTCAGCACCGGTGTATCCAGAAACCAAATGTGTCTCCTGGGGACGCTGCTTTTACAAATTTTCAGGGATATGAACTTCTTTTGCCAATTCAACTCCCACAGCAGCATGTGGACTCTTATGAAAACACGAGAAAGTCGAAAAACGAAAAACGAATCGACCGGTCTCTCACGCACAGAGGAAACAACTTTGCTGCGTAGTCAGGTTATGGCTGATCGACAAAACTCTTTCCGCAGCATGGAGGAACTTTTTTTTCAGCAGCGGTGTATCCAGAATCCAAATGTGTCACCTGCGGACGCTGTGTTTACAAATTTTTAGAGATATGAATTCATTTTGCCAATTCAACTCTCAGAGCAGCCGGTGGACTCTCATGAAAACACGAGCATGTCGAAAAACGAAAAACGTATCGACCGGTCTCTCACGCACAGAGGAAACAACTTTGCTGCGTAGTCAGGTTATGGCCAATCGACAAAACTCTTTCCGCAGCATGGATGAACTTTTTTTCCAGCACCGGTATATCCAGGAACCAAATGTGTCTCCTGGGGACGCTGTTTTTACAAATTTTCAGGGATATGAACTTATTTTGCCAATTCAACTCCCACAGCAGCCGGTGGACTCTTATGAAAACACGAGCAGGTCGAAATACGAAAAACGAATCGACCGGTCTCTCACGCACAGAGGAAACAACTTTGCTGCGTAGTCAGATTATGGCTCAACGACAAAACTCCTTCCGCAGCATGGATGAACTTTTTTTCCAGCATCGGTGTATCCAGAAATCAAATGTGTCGCCTGCGGACGCTGTGTTTACAAATTTTTAGAGATATGAACTCATTTTGCCAATTCAACTCTCAGAGCAGCCGGTGGACTCTTATGAAAACAGGAGCAGGTCGAAATACGAAAAACGAATCGACCGGTCTCTCACGCACAGAGGAAACAACTTTGCTGCGTAGTCAGGTTATGGCTAATCGACAAAACTCTTTTCGCAGCATGGATGAACTTTTTTTCAGCACCGCTGTATCCAGAAACCGAATGTGTCACCTGAGGACGCTGTGTTTACAAATTTCGAAGGTTATGAACTCATTTTGCCAATTCAACTGTCAGAGCAGCCGGTGGACTCTTATGAAAACACGAGCAGATCGAAAAACGAAAACCGAATCCACCGGTCTCTCACGCACAGAGGAAACAACTTTGCCGCGTAGTCAGGTTATGGCTCATCGACAAAACTCCTTCCGCAGCATGGATGAACTTTTTTTTCAGCACCGGTGTATCCAGAAACCAAATGTGTCTCCTGGGGACGCTGTGTTTGCAAATTTCGAGGGTTATGAACTCATTTTGGCAATTCAACTCCCACAGCAGCCGGTGGACTATTATGAAAACACGAGCAGGTCGAAAAACGAAAAACGAATCGACCGGTCTCTCACGCACAGAGGAAACAACTTTGCTGCGTAGTCAGGTTATGGCTGATCGACAAAACTCTTTCCGCAGCATGGATGAACTTTTTTTTCAGCAGCGGTGTATCCAGAAACCAAATGTGTCACCTGCGGACGCTGTGTTTACAAATTTTTAGAGATATGAACTCATTTTGCCAATTCAACTCTCAGAGCAGCCGGTGGACTCTTATGAAAACACGAGAAAGTCGAAAAACGAAAAACGAATCGACCGGTCTCTCACGCACAGAGGAAACAACTTTGCTGCGTAGTCAGGTTATGGCCAATCGACAAAACTCTTTCCGCAGCATGGATGAACTTTTTTTCCAGCATCGGTGTATCCAGAAATCAAATGTGTCGCCTGCGGACGCTGTGTTTACAAATTTCGAAGGTTATGAACTCATTTTGCCAATTCAACTCTCAGAGCAGCCGGTGGACTCTTATGAAAACAGGAGCAGGTCGAAATACGAAAAACGAATCGACCGGTCTCTCACGCACAGAGGAAACAACTTTGCTGCGTAGTCAGATTATGGCTCATCGACAAAACTCCTTCCGCAGCATGAATGAACTTTCTTTCCAGCACCGGTGTATCCAGAAATCAAATGTGTCGCCTGCGGACGCTGTGTTTACAAATTTCGAGGGTTATGAACTCATTTTGGCAATTTAACTTTCACAGCAGCCGGCGGTCTCTTTTGAAAAGACTAGCAGGTCGGAAAACGGAAAACGAATCGACCGGTCTCTCACGCACAGAGGAAACAACTTTGCTGCGTAGTCAGGTTATGGCCAATCGACAAAACTCTTTCCGCACCATGGATGAACTTTTTTTCCAGCACCGGTGTATCCAGAAATCAAATGTGTCACCTGAGGATGCTGTGTTTACAAATTTTCAGAGATATGAACTCATTTTGCCAATTAAACTCCCACAGCAGCCGGTGGACTCTTATGAAAACACGAGAAAGACGAAAAACGAAAAACAAATCGACCGGTCTCTCACGCACAGAGGAAACAACTTTGCTGCGTAGTCAGGTTATGGCCAATCGACAAAACGCTTTCCGCAGCATGGATGAACTTTTTTTCCAGCACCGCTGTATCCAGAAACCGAATGTGTCACCTGAGGATGCTGTGTTTACAAATTTTCAGAGATATGAACTTATTTTGTTAATTAAACTCCCACAGCAGCCGGTGGACTCTTATGAAAACACGAGAAGGTCGAAAAACGAAAAACAAATCGACCGGTCTCTCACGCACAGAGGAAACCACTTTGCTGCGTAGTCAGGTCATGGCTCATCGACAAAACTCCTTCCGCAGCATGGATGAACTTTCTTTCCAGCACCGGTGTATCCAGAAAACAAATGTGTCGCGTGCGGACGCTGTTTTTGCAAATTTCGAGGGTTATGAACTGATTTTGCCAATTCAACTCTCAGAGCAGCCGGTGGACTCTTATAAAAATACGAGCAGGTCGAAATACGAAAAACGGATCGACCGGTCTCTCACGCACAGAGGAAACAACTTTGCTGCGTAGTCAGGTTTTGGCCAATCGACAAAACGCTTTCCGCAGCATGGATGAACTTTTTTTTCAGCAGCGGTGTATCCAGAAACCAAATGTGTCACCTGCGGACGCTGTGTTTACAAATTTTTAGAGATATGAACTCATTGAGCCAATTCAACTCTCAGAGCAGCCGGTGGACTCTTATGAAAACACGAGCAGGTCGAAATACGAAAAACGAATCGACCGGTCTCTCACGCACAGTGGAAACAACTTTGCTGCGTAGTCAGGTTATAGCCAATCGACAAAACTCTTTCCGCACCATGGATGAACTTTTTTTCCAGCACCGGTGTATCCAGAAAACAAATCTGTCGCCTGCGGACGCTGTGTTTGCAAATTTCGAGGGTTATGAACTGATTTTGCCAATTCAACTCTCAGAGCAGCCGGTGGACTCTTATAAAAACACGAGCAGGTCGAAATACGAAAAACGAATCGACCGGTCTCTCACACACAGAGGAAACAACTTTGCTGCGCAGTCAGGTTATGGCCAATCGACAAAACGCTTTCCGCAGCATGGATGAACTTTTTTTCCAGCACCGCTGTATCCAGAAACCGAATGTGTCACCTGAGGACGCTGTGTTTACAAATTTCGAAGGTTATGAACTCATTTTGCCAATTCAACTGTCAGAGCAGCCGGTGGACTCTTATGAAAAGACGAGCAGATCGAAAAACGAAAAACGAATCGACCGGTCTCTCACGCACAGAGGAAACAACTTTGCTGCGTAGTCAGGTTATGGCTGATCGACAAAACTCTTTCCGCAGCATGGATGAACTTTTTTTTCAGCAGCGGTGTATCCAGAATCCAAATGTGTCACCTGCGGACGCTGTGTTTACAAATTTTTAGAGATATGAACTCATTTTGCCAATTCAACTCTCAGAGCAGCCGGTGGACTCTCATGAAAACACGAGCATGTCGAAAAACGAAAAACGTATCGACCGGTCTCTCACGCACAGAGGAAACAACTTTGCTGCGTAGTCAGGTTATGGCCAATCGACAAAACTCTTTCCGCAGCATGGATGAACTTTTTTTCCAGCACCGGTGTATCCAGGAACCAAATGTGTCTCCTGGGGACGCTGTTTTTACAAATTTTCAGGGATATGAACTTATTTTGCCAATTCAACTCCCACAGCAGCCGGTGGACTCTTATGAAAACACGAGCAGGTCGAAATACGAAAAACGAATCGACCGGTCTCTCACGCACAGAGGAAACAACTTTGCTGCGTCGATAGATTTTGGCTCATCGACAAAACTCCTTCCGCAGCATGAATGAACTTTCTTTCCAGCACCGGTGTATCCAGAAATCAAATGTGTCGCCTGCGGACGCTGTGTTTACAAATTTCGAGGGTTATGAACTCATTTTGGCAATTTAACTTTCACAGCAGCCGGCGGTCTCTTTTGAAAAGACTAGCAGGTCGGAAAACGGAAAACGAATCGACTGGTCTCTCACGCACAGAGGAAACAACTTTGCTGCGTAGTCAGGTTATGGCCAATCGACAAAACTCTTTCCGCACCATGGATGAACTTTTTTTCCAGCACCGGTGTATCCAGAAATCAAATGTGTCACCTGAGGATGCTGTGTTTACAAATTTTCAGAGATATGAACTTATTTTGCCAATTAAACTCCCACAGCAGCCGGTGGACTCTTATGAAAACACGAGAAAGACGAAAAACGAAAAACGAATCGACCGGTCTCTCACGCACAGAGGAAACAACTTTGCTGCGTAGTCAGGTTATGGCTGATCGACAAAACTCTTTCCGCAGCATGGATGAACTTTTTTTTCAGCAGCGGTGTATCCAGAATCCAAATGTGTCACCTGCGGACGCTGTGTTTACAAATTTTTAGAGATATGAACTCATTTTGCCAATTCAACTCTCAGAGCAGCCGGTGGACTCTCATGAAAACACGAGCATGTCGAAAAACGAAAAACGTATCGACCGGTCTCTCACGCACAGAGGAAACAACTTTGCTGCGTAGTCAGGTTATGGCCAATCGACAAAACTCTTTCCGCAGCATGGATGAACTTTTTTTCCAGCACCGGTGTATCCAGGAACCAAATGTGTCTCCTGGGGACGCTGTTTTTACAAATTTTCAGGGATATGAACTTATTTTGCCAATTCAACTCCCACAGCAGCCGGTGGACTCTTATGAAAACACGAGCAGGTCGAAATACGAAAAACGAATCGACCGGTCTCTCACGCACAGAGGAAACAACTTTGCTGCGTAGTCAGATTATGGCTCAACGACAAAACTCCTTCCGCAGCATGGATGAACTTTTTTTCCAGCATCGGTGTATCCAGAAATCAAATGTGTCGCCTGCGGACGCTGTGTTTACAACTTTCGAGTGTTATGAACTCATTTTGGCAATTCAACTCTCAGAGAGCCGGTGGACTCTCATGAAAACACGAGCAGGTCGAAATACGAAAAACGAATCGACCGGTCTCTCACGCACAGAGGAAACAACTTTGCTGCGTCGATAGATTTTGGCTCATCGACAAAATTCCTTCCGCAGCATGAATGAACTTTCTTTCCAGCACCGGTGTATCCAGAAATCAAATGTGTCGCCTGCGGACGCTGTGTTTACAAATTTCGAGGGTTATGAACTCATTTTGGCAATTTAACTTTCACAGCAGCCGGCGGTCTCTTTTGAAAAGACTAGCAGGTCGGAAAACGGAAAACGAATCGACCGGTCTCTCACGCACAGAGGAAACAACTTTGCTGCGTAGTCAGGTTATGGCCAATCGACAAAACTCTTTCCGCACCATGGATGAACTTTTTTTCCAGCACCGGTGTATCCAGAAATCAAATGTGTCACCTGAGGATGCTGTGTTTACAAATTTTCAGAGATATGAACTTATTTTGCCAATTAAACTCCCACAGCAGCCGGTGGACTCTTATGAAAACACGAGAAAGACGAAAAACGAAAAACAAATCGACCGGTCTCTCACGCACAGAGGAAACCACTTTGCTGCGTAGTCAAATTATGGCTCATCGACAAAACTCCTTCCGCAGCATGGATGAACTTTTTTTCCAGCACCGGTGTATCCAGGAACCAAATGTGTCTCCTGGGGACGCTGTTTTTACAAATTTTCAGGCATATGAATTTATTTTGCCAATTCAACTCCCACAGCAGCCGGTGGACTCTTATGAAAACACGAGAAAGACGAAAAACGAAAAACAAATCGACCGGTCTCTCACGCACAGAGGAAACAACTTTGCTGCGTAGTCAGGTTATGGCCAATCGACAAAACGCTTTCCGCAGCATGGATGAACTTTTTTTCCAGCACCGCTGTATCCAGAAACCGAATGTGTCACCTGAGGACGCTGTGTTTACAAATTTCGAAGGTTATGAACTCATTTTGCCAATTCAACTGTCAGAGCAGCCGGTGGACTCTTATGAAAAGACGAGCAGATCGAAAAACGAAAAACGAATCGACCGGTCTCTCACGCACAGAGGAAACAACTCTGCTGCGTAGTCAGGTTATGGCTAATAGACAAAACTCTTTCCGCAGCATGGATGAACTTTTTTTCCAGCACCGGTGTATCCAGGAACCAAATGTGTCTCCTGGGGACGCTGTTTTTACAAATTTTCAGGCATATGAATTTATTTTGCCAATTCAACTCCCACAGCAGCCGGTGGACTCTCATGAAAACACGAGCAGGTCGAAAAACGAAAAACGACTCGACCGGTTTCTCACGCACAGAGGAAACAACTTTGCTGCGTAGTCAGATTATGGCTCATCGACAAAACTCCTTCCGCAGCATGGATGAACTTGTTTTTCAGCACCGGTTTGTCGAGAAACCAAATGTGTCTCCTGCGGACGCTGTGTTTACAAATTTTCAGGGATATGAACTCATTTTGCCAATTCAACTCTCACAGCAGCCGGTGGACTCTCATGAAAACACGAGCAGGTCGTAAAACGAAAAACGAATCGACCGGTCTCTCAAGCACAGAGGAACCAACTTTGCTGCGTAGTCAGATTATGGCCCATCGACAAAACTCCTTCCGTAGCATGGATGAACTTCTTTTCTAGCACTGGTGTATCCTGAAACAGAATCTGTCACCTGAGAATGCAGCGATTACAACTTTGAAGGTTTATAAATTCATCTTCGCAGTCAAGGTCTCACAGTTTTCGATACACTTTTATTGAAACAAGAGCATGTCGAGAAACAAATGGTCCGGTGTCTCACGCACAGTGGAAACAACTTTACCGGTCAGTCCAGATGATGGCACATCAGCAAAACTCCCTGCGCAGCACGACTGAACATTTATCCAGCACCGGCGTATCCAGAAACAGAATTTTTCGACCAAGGTCGCAGCGTTTACCATTTTCGATTGCTATGAATTCGTTTTGCTATTTTTATAACAGCCTTCAGACTTTTTATGAAACACTAGCATGTCGAGAAACTAAAATTGAATCGTTCGTCGCCTCACGCATAGTGAAAAGAACTTTGGGTACTGAGATTAGTTTCCACCAGGAAAACTACTCCCGCAGCGTGAATAAACATTCTTCCAGCACCGTGTTTATGGGGGAAACTCGACTTCATTAAAGTAAAAAAACTTCAACCAATGACGATTTGAGGCTGATGAATTTTCTCACCGTGAATTATCAGAGTCATTGTGTATTTGTAGCACCGTGGTATCACATTGGAAATTTCCCTATGCGTTAATAACAATCAAGTACAAGTAGATGAACTCAAAACAACAACTTAAAGTACATTCTTTCGAATAAAGCGACGAATTTTTTCATCTTATAACGACTAATATTCTTATCACTAAATAAACATTTCAGTTATATTCCTTCTTTTGTTGAGCTTAAAGCACAGGGTTGTCCACATCGCTATGGTCTGATTATCGCATTGCAAGGTTTTTTTTTCAACCATTAGGCAAAAAAATACTTTCTTGTGATCACAGTTTTTCTTTGATTGAATCGACATTACATCTAGCTAAACTATCATCACATATTTTTCATCAGAAACCTTCCGATCTGTTAGCAAACTAATATCACTTTCTCACTTTATTTGAGAATTCATACCGAAAGTAATTGTGATTTTGTGTAATTCGCGATTGCGTAATTGTGTAATAATAAAAGTAATAATAAAAGTAACGAAACAGAGTTGCATCTTTCAACACCGATAATGCCATGCTTGTTGAACCAATCAATACTCAAATACTATAATATCACATAAATGAGTATGTGTAACAAAAATCCACCTTTTCAAATCACTGCAACACGGTTACGTGTAATCAGTGTGGTACACACGAGCAAATTTTTCCATCGTGAAAACAAAATAACACTTCCGCAATGACATATTGTGAAAAACCTTTTTTTTGTTCAAACTTCAAGCTTTACGTTTGTATCGAGAAACTATCACATCTTAAGGAACTTTTTCCATCTCGGAATCGTTTTTGGTCTTGAATATTGTGAATCATTATAGAAATTACATTTAAAAATCAAAAATTTAACTGTGTTAACGTTGCTTACAGCTATTATGGTCCTTAACACCACATCGGAGTTTTTTTTTTGAGATCATTCTATACATATATCACCAATTGTATTGATGACATATAGCAGCAATAAGCTTCGTTCGTTCAAGAGATTCATATTACGTAATCGATTATGACTTTGTAATAAAAAAATACTTTAGTCGGATTCTTCGCTAGTTGTTTCTTCGCCGACTGGTTCTCTACCCGATCTATTTTTCTTCATTTGGTTGTGTAGCCAAACTTTGATTGTCGCTGGTTTCCGTTCAAGCAAAGTGTTGTTCGTTTTTTGGAACTGTTTAATGATGCTCATAGACGGCAAAGTTCCCGATTCCAAATATTTCTTGAAATGCTTTTTAACAGTTGCGATTTCTATTTTACTCCATCTCTTTTTTTGGTTGCTGCGGCGCTTCCCTACGACATAAATTGAAATCATTTTTAGAATCAAGCAACTTAAATCCGATGGCATATTAAATGTGTTTCGTACTTACGAGGTGCATTGATGGCAGGTCTATCCATGTCTTTTTTTTTCTTCTGCGTCTGTTTTTTCGCAATAGTTTGATCGCGAACGGTCGGAGCATCATCGACATCTAAAAAAATATATAATTACATTTCGGATTTCAATCATTATTCACAAATAGCTGCGAATCGTTTGAAATATGAATGAACACTAACTGCCAGAATTATCGGAATCGTTGGCTGCAGACTCGTTTGCAGTGTCTGCATCGGTCATCGTGACGGTATTATTAGTTCCAGCCGTCGTGTCCAAGCCCGTTGAATAGTCTAGAGATGTATTTACAGGTAAAGTACTACGGCGACCTTGTGCCGTTTTGAGAAAGTTGGATATCACCACGATATCTGTTGTTTTCCGCTGCTGGTAGACATTCGTATGGATGCTAGGATTATGACCCATGAAATGGGCAACCTTATTAGTTTCTTTTGATTCCAAATTCATGTTCGCACATTGCGTTGCCATATGTTTACGCAAATTTGTTGCTCGCAACAGATCCGGCTTCTTCGCACCACATTCTGATGCAAAACGTCGTATAAGGATAGTTGCTCGCAGGAAAGGAAAGCGAAGTTTGTCAGCACTTGGGATTCCAAAAACATGTGGGTTCCTTGGACTAACCCCAGCAGCTTCGGAATATTTTAAAATCAGATCGATTGATTTTCTCATTCTTTGGTCGAGTAAAACTGGAACCGTGCGATTTAATTTGCCGCGGATTTCAAATCGAACATATTCGTCAGCTGAACGTTTAGCTTGTCCTGAAAGCTGTTGGTACTCTTCATCCTCTTGATCTATTCCTTGAAGATTTTTATAATCTAATTTTAGAATGCGTTCGAGTTCTCCAGGACGTCTGCGATTGTACACTAAGATGTAAGTGAGAGTCACTTCTGCCAAAGCTCGCCAATTTTCGAGTGAAAACGATCGTTCCAGTAATTTGCCATATTTATCCATTTTGGACTCCAAATATGTCGACAGCTTTTCAATGTCAGCGGTCAATGGCAATTTGTTTGATTTTTGTCTTCTGAGTTCAACCTGAGATTCAGTGACGGTCTTGTTCACGGTATTCACGAAGCCTTGATTCATTAGTTTCAACATATCCTCGGCATTTTTCTTTTTAACGTCATCGTGATCTTGGATTGTTTCGCGTATTAATACATCGGCTACTTTTCTGAGAACTATCTGCAACTGAAATGGCACGGTCGGTGTTTTATAGATGTTCTTTTTGGGATCAAGCTTACCCATGATGTCGAGAGCTTTGAGCATTTTTTTCCAATGTTTCGGATCGAATACTGATGTCAAGTCTACGATACTCTTATCCAGTTTCTTCATAACAATTAAAAACCGTGCAAGTAACCGTAACTCTGATCGCACCATCGACTCTAAATATTGCTTTCGATGTCGACTGCTCATATCATTGTCATGAAGTACGATGAGTTTATCGAATTTGACGACATTGCTAATTAAGTCTTCCTGCAATCGAGGCAATATGTGATTACGCATTTTTTTTGAAGCTTCTTGGTGGACTTGCCCGGCGACTCGTGCTGCTTCCGTCATTATGCCTTTACTCGTTGTTTTGTCGCCTTGGCAATGGTGATGCCTTATATTATTCTTTGTAAACATTCCAAAGCACTTCGGGCAAGGACGATAATGGTCACCGCTGCACTTATTTGGGTCTCGAGGTCGTCGAACTGGAATTACTAGCCCATTAGTGTTCCGTTTCCTATCGATGTTTATGAAGTTTCCCTTCCTTCGTATCAATGATATCAAAAATTTTCTTGTTTTATTGTTTGGAGGCAAGGATGAGAATTCTTTTACTTTTTCTTCATTTGCGTGCACCAACTCTAAATGCCGGGCGATTTTACTTTGAGGTACCTGACAATAAAGACATATATTCTTTTTGTGATCCCCCTTTCTCCCACGTGAGAGTTCTGTTTTTAAATTGTAGAGGTTACACGCGGCTGTGCCTGGAACACCGAACGGAAACTCTTCATGGATTGCTGCCTCTCTTGACTTTTCAAAATCATTGGATACATCCACCTGCTCGGCTGTGCGATTAGATGAAGTGTCGACCGTTGCGTTGGTATCCGCCGTGTCCATCAATTCGTCGTCATCAATTTGACTTTGATTAGAGTCACTGTTTGGTTCGTCAAAATCAGAATCTGGATTATATTCGGAGTCAGACGTTTCAGTACCAGGGAACGGCTTCTGAGTTTTTTTTCGCTGAGCATCTATTAAAACGAACAAAACACTCATTATTTATTGAATTTAAAAGTTCATTATTTTGGTCTACAATATTTTCAATTCAATCATTCAGATTCCGAAAACAGGTAATGACAGGAAGACGGCTCGGGATTCATTGCAATAAACGTGCTTTTACACAAGACGGTAATGCAATTATTAACTACGATGATTACCTTATCGTCATGAGAAGATGCCCTCATCATTATCATATTCAAATCTCGTATCTGTTAATCGATACTTTTATGGTTTCATCCGGTATCTAAAATTTTATGTTTTTATAACCATAACTTACGTGCTTTATTTGAAACATTTTGTTCAAATTTACTATCCTTTTTTGGCGAATCGTAAGATTTCGGAGGATCGGGTATATCTTCTTCGCTGGCAGCATGCATATCTGTTAAAATATTAGAACATCCATTTTTATTACAACTATAATCGATACTGAATAAAATTGAAGTAGTAATCTCACCAAAGCATTTCTTTGCGATTTTTTATTTTTACAATTTGTAAGATTTTTCCAATAACCTAACACACCTGAACTGCTTCCGACATTGTGTTCACTTCCGTTTTTTATTGAGTCAGAAGGCTGAGACATATCTGAATCATTTCCATCATTGGCATGGTGTTCATTTATGAAATCATTCGATTCATCGTTGAAGAAACTGTTATTATCTGTTAAAAATGTGAAAATTCGATTTTAATACGAATATAATTGAGGCTGTGGCTATTCGTCTGGATATTTCATACACTAAAAAGCATGTTCGGACGCATAAGTAACCCTTAATCGTACGGATAAAGCGGAAATCATTGGATAAAGCGTGTCCGGACGAATATTATTCGTCCGGCACCCGGACGACTAGCCACTGCGTATAATTAAACGATAAACAATTCAAATTTCAATAATGATATTTCATCCTTCGGTTGCAATCGCATTAGCCGACTACAGCAATTTACCACTGTTCGATAGCGACATGTTTTCCATCTCTTCAGCATTCATCGATCTTTCCAGAAATTGAGATGGTCCCGCCATTTCCTGAGGAATTTTCTTCATTTTGACAGATTCGACTGGATCTATATTTTTCAAAATTGAATTTCAGTAGACTAAAAAACAATATTAAATGGGATTCTTCCATTTCTCAACAACTAACACCGAAGAGTCTGATTCGATCGTAGTTGAAAACATTAGTTAGTTCGTTTGGTTGAAAACATAGTTATTTGCTGCTAAGTAGTGCGTATGCAGGGTCACTACTATAAGATGAATCTGTGTGCACGCGAGTACTACATTGGACGAGTTTGAGTTCTTCATGGAAATATCCAAAAAAGTAGTATGTACTTCATAAATATCATATAGAAAGGGCACATTTATATTCCAAGTTAGTAGAAGAAAATAGAAATAAGTCATAACATGACAGACTTCAGGAAAAAAATGATCGAGCATGAGTTATTTGGTAACGATCTGCAAAATGTGTTTTAAATATATGATTGGGAATCTTCACTTGAGGACAGAAATAAAGGAAAGCATAAATAAAGACAGAAAAACAGCTCGAGTTTCATAGCAATAGAAAGCAAGCTTTTACTCAAAACGACGGTAATGCAATTATTAACGACGTAAATTATATTGTCAGCATAAGAAGATCCCCTCATCATTATCATATTCATTCGTATCTGTTAATCGACACTTTAGTAATTGTATTCGGTATCTGGAATTTTACGTTCTCATAACTAGAACTTACGTGTTTTCTTTGAATTATTTTTTCCAAGTTCAGCATCATTTTTTGGTGAATCGGGAGGTTGCGGAGGATCGGGTTCATCTTCCTCGCTGGCAGCGTGCGAAGCTGTTAAAATATTCAGAACATTTATTTTTATTAGAACTTTGAGCGATAACGAATTACATTAAAGTAGAAGTCCCACCAAAGCATTGCTTTGCGATTTTTTTTCACAATTTGTAAAATTTTGCCAATAACCTAACACACCTGAACTGCTTGAAATATTGTGTTCACTTCCGTTTTTTAGTGATTCACAAGGCTGAGACATATTTGAATCATTTTCATCATTGGCATGGTGTTCATTTATGTCATCATTTGTTTTATCGACGACGAAACTGTTGTTTTCTGTTGAAAAATGTAAAAATTCGATTTTTATACGAATATAATCAAACGATAAACAATTCAAATTTTGGTAATAAGAATATTTCATCTTTTTTTTTGCAATCACATTGGCCGACTACATCAATATATCAGTGTTCAATAGTGAAACGTTTTCTATCCCTTTATCATTCATCATCATATCGATTTTTCCCTTCTAAAAAGTTGACGAGTAACGCCCGAAGTCAGCGACCAACGGGGGCCATTGTTGCCGTTTCATTCGTGCGTTTTTAAGTAAATAATAACAAGTTGAGAAAAAATGGCATTGATACACGGAATTAAAAAGGAACTTACGTTTGTTTATATCCTGAGCAGAAGTATCTGAATGTGCTATCTCCAAAGATGGACGATTTGTCTGGAGATTATCCCTGAGTTCATTCAAAACTTGCCGCTTTGCTGAAATATAAATCATTGAACAATCTCCGGAAGAGGCGCGGAAACAACGAATCAGGAAATATATCAGTTGCAGGGAACGGCCGGCTAAAAAAGAAAAGTAGATACACGTTGTTCTTGAACGTGCTTGATATATTGAAAGGAAACCGTGAGTTTCACGATGTTCTCCTTTCGAAAGAGAAGAACGTGTAACTCTTTGTTTTCTCGAAAAACGTGCGTTAACTTTTCTTTTATACACGTCCCATTCATGCAACTGATAAATCACCTGAACGTTCCATAATCAGCAAATTAACTAATAGTGACGAATTTTTCTACTCACCGTTGAAGCAAAGTAATTTTACGAGGACGTTCTTTTTTTTGATCTTGTAGGTTAAGCCCGTCTGGTGTTCAATTTGAGACGCACTGCAAACGTAGTACTTGTCGTTAGATCCTAACAACAATGCGAATCGAGTCATTGTCGTGCGTGCCTTGTAATGTTAAACGAAACAAATTCCGAAAATCATGTTCCCACGTTCCCGGCAAACACGTTACTCTGCCGGTGAACCCGCCGCCATATTAATGCCGTCATATAATGGCGAATATCTATGAACCTAAGGATCCACCACCGTGAAGTGTGCCGCCGCATTTAGATAAATATCTTAATGAAGTATCTACGTGTCCATTTTTACTTTGATCGTTTCAGTACGCTAGAAAGTAAAAAAATACATAATATTTCCATATTTATGTCATTTTCCAAAATTCGAGAGTTGGGAAACAAAAAACTAAAGCCCGGTGTACATGACGCTGGTTTTGCTGCTAGATCGCATAATTCAAGTGCCCCGCATGCGATAGCAACAAAACCAGCGTCGTGTACACCGGGCTTAAAGTTTGTTTACACGAAAACCGTCATGTTGTGCGTCACTTCACGAAGCAATAAATACAAAGAATTCGGTTTCACCCCTTTATCTATTACTACCTTAAGATCATTTAATTTTCAATAACAAAACAAAGAAATGCGTGATATTTTTTACATTTCCTAGCGCACTTAACGATTGAAAACAAATATTTAACAAGTCGCTACTTTTCCAGAATATTCTTTCAAATTAAGTGGCACACTTCACGGAGGTGGAACATGAGTTTCATAGAAATTCGCCATTTTCGGCAGCATCAGTTTGGCGGGTTCACTGTCACATTATCATTCTTTGCGGCAACCAGGGAGCAGCCATTATTGAATTTCGTCTTTTGCGTGTTAAAATTAAAAAATATCCGAGGATATCCGAACGAAAGTTTGGTTCCTTGCTATCTGCATGCTGCTTTCTCCATGTTTCATTTTTTGTAAATCGGCATAAATTTAACATCTGTTTCCTCGCCTAGTCAACACGCATCAGTCGCGGAAATAAAACATCAGATTCGCAGCTTTTTGTCATTACAACTTTTCTAAGTGTTTTTTCTAACGATCCGGCTTGGAGATGACCAGATTCGCATTATTGTTAGCGAACGATGGGGAGTATTATGTGCGTAACGAGGCTCTCATCCAGCATGTGCGAGACTTAACCTACAAATTGAAGAAAACGGGCCTCCTTGCGCAATTGATTTGTTTCAACCGTGAGTATTGAAATATGTCAATATTATTATTATTAGCTGGTTGTGAAAATTTGGCATTCTTTTTTTATAAATATGTCTGATAATGTCCAATGAATTCCATTAAAGAAAAACGGGAGTTGCTCAATGAACTGCGGGACAATATCAAGGCTAATCGTCCATCGCTGAGCATAGGAAATGCACAGACCGCCGCTGTAAATGTTATCGAAGGTGAGTTTGTTAATCCCTTGATTCGATAGAACGTAGTTCATGTGGAAGAACTGAAGTCCAAAAGTCAAAAATGATGCGACGCAGGATCGATTTTTTGTATTCGATATTATTAGCTCAACACAATTTCTTTACGCAATACATTTTCAAAGAGAATTCTAACTCGTCAAATCCCGGACTACTAAATCAGTTTTCGACGCGTCATGACAAGCGACTCGGTGATTGCAAAAATTTTACAGAATTTTTTCTTCCGTCGAAGATTTTTTTCGTGTTTACTGAAACGCACTAGATATTTCTTGTAATTCTGATAAATATTTTCAACACCGAATGGATCCTTCGGCATTAGTGGAGCATATGAAAAACAATTCAACGAAACGTTGCTTCGAATTTTATTTAATATAAATTTTTCTACTTTAAACAGATCCGGTCCGACGCTTCAAAAAAAAAATGAAATTCTCTCAAGATACAGCGAAGCCATCTCATTCTCTGGAACCATTAGACGAAGAGATTAAAAACATTCCTCCAACGAACACTGGTGAGTTGTTGTAGTTGGCAAACTCGATCGCAATGAAAAAATAGTGAATTACTGTTAATAGACAATGGAATTTTGATTTAACTTGGAATAAACCGATGTTTCGAATCTTCTGATAGAAAACAACAGTCTCGTCCATGGTACAACAAATGTTGAAACCGGTTTACACGATGGTGATGGAGACGATCATCGAAAAAACTCGGAGACCTTCGATTTCCAAATCCTTGCTCATGACGTTAACGCGCTGTCAACATATTTGCAGTCGAAAATGGATCATTATAGCAAGTCATTGCTAGAATCGTTTACACGCGAGACTTGGCAAGCTTTGGCAGAAGTGACTCTTGTGTTCACATTGGTCGTCAATCAAACACGTCCAAAAGAGCTCGAGCGAATGTTGAAACGGGATTACGAAAGGTATGAACAGTTGCCAGGAAAAAGTGGATCTTCCGACGAACAATGTGGTCGATTCAGAATCCTAGGAAAATATCAAATCTTGGTTCCCATTACACTCAACGAGCAGATGAAGAAATGCTTCGATCTGCTTCTGAAACATTCTGGAAATGCTGGCATTGATCCGAAAAATCCATATTTTTTCGGAATTCCGAGTGGCAAAAAACGTGACTTCCGTTTTTTGCGATCACGTGTCCTATTGGAAAAATTTGCATCCGAATGTGGTGCGAACCAACCGGAGCTGTTGCGACCGAAGAATTTGCGAAAATATGAGACAATGAAATGGATGAATAAGAAAACAAAACAAGAAGAAAATCCGGCTGCAGATTCTGACACTCAGAGTCCGATGAAAACTGGTTAAATTTAAATTTAAAAAAAGGTTGGCTACAGGATTTCAAACGAGCCGAACGAAACATATTTTATTTACAAATTCTCATTCAATAACGAGATAATATTAAACTTTGAAACGACTAAAGCATATTTTTGATACGTCATGATTACATTTGATATTCTTTTTGTATAATCGGAAAAATCTTCGATGCGGTCATGGAGCCTATCATTTTTTTTATTCATGTTATAGCATGGCATCTTTTTATCAAACGAACAGTTTTGGATATGCGTATCGTAAAAGGTTGTATAAAAAAAGGTTCTATAAGTCGATACAACCTCGTCACTCTGAGTTTAAAAAAGGGAAATTTCCAATTTTTTTTTGCATAAAATGATCTCGATTTGTTGAGATGTGAAAGATTCTGTTTTCGCGATAGTAAAACTGCAACTATATGTAACTTCGTTGTATTACTGTAAGCAGAGAATAGTTATTTTACAAATCTATTGATTAAAATTGAACACCAAAGTATTAAGGAAAGTTTAATGCTGTGATCGAGCCATAGTGACTTGATATAACTGTGTTGCCTCTAGTCGAACAATGTACGGAGTAGTTGAGAGACAAAATGTTAAATTTAATGAAACGTGATATTAATTCGTTATGATCGTAGATGTAACATATTTTTGATACGTCATTTGACATTTGATATTCTTTTTTTATAATCGGAAAAATCTCCGATGCGGTCATGGAGCCTATTATTTTTCTTATTCATTTTATAGCATGGCATTTTTTTTATCAAACGAGAAGTTTTGGATATCCGTATCGTACAAGGTTGTATAAAAAAGGTACTATAAGTCGATACAACCTTGTCACTCTGAGTTTAAAAAAGAAAAATTTCCAATTTTTTATTTGCATTAAATAACCTCAACTTGATGAGATGTAAAAGATTCTGTTTTCGCGATAGTAAAACTTCAACTATATGTAACTTCGTTGTATTACTGTAAGCAGAGAATAATTATTTTACAAATCTGATGATTAAGATTGATCACCAAAGTATTATGGAAAGTTTAATGCTGTGATCGGCCCATAGTGACTTGATATAACTGTGTTGCTTCTAATCGAACAAAGTAGGAAGTAGTTGAGAGACAAAATGTCAAATTTGATGAAACGTGATATTAATTCGTTATGATCGTAGATGTAATATTTGATATTCATACATTTGATTTTTTATTTATCCAGGTAAAATTTAATGAATACTAACCAGTCAGACCATAGCGAGTTGATATGACTGTCATACTTCAAGAAAATGAAGCGTAGAACAGGATTTTTGCGATGAAATGTCGGATTAAAAGAGACGTGATATCAATTCGTTGAGGTCAAAAGTTCCTTGAGGGAGTAATGTAATAAAGTGTAACTCGGTGGAGTCTAGGCTTAAGCAAAACTAAACTTCACATTAAACTATCTTTTTTTCACGTGAAAGTGAAAAAATACTTCAATTCCAAATATTTTCACATACTATGATTTTAAGTTCATGAGGTTGAAAATATCTTCGATTTTAGGATAAGACCATCATACTTTAATGTTGTTTCGTCGCTCCAAACTAACGAATATTGTCAACAATCACCTCTGTACTACAAAATAAAAATAAGTTAGTCCGACTAAAATAATTTTCGATGAAACAATTGATATTACCACGTCGGACTATTTTTAAAAAAACTTACAGATCTTCAACCTGACCGGAAGGATTTTCAATATGAATTACCGTGAATAAAGAGAAAGGTGTTGAAAACGCGACTAAGGTACAATTTGTGTTCAACCTCAGCGTTGAAAAAAATTCAGCAATTTTTGGGATGTGTAAATTTTTTCTGAAAGAAAAATTCATATTTCGGAGCATTCCAGGACATATCAACTTACCTATATTTCTTGTTACTGCGATAGTTCTCGGGACATTTTTATCATTACTGAAAATCAGACAGTATTATTTTTATATTTTTCCAGACGTCAAATTTCATGAAGCAGCACTCCGTATTTCGACGATTTCGTGGAGGTGATGATTCTGTCGCTGAAGATCTGGTTATCTAGTCGTATCCAAAACATGTTGGTTTTACGAAACACGTTTGGTTGCAGGATACACCGGTGCTGGAAAAAAAGTTCATCCATGCTGGGGAAGGAGTTTTGTCGATGAGCCATAATCTATCTACGCAGCAAAGTTGTTTCCTCTGTGCGTGAGAGACCGGTCGATTCGTTTTTCGTTTTTCGACCTGCTCGTGTTTTCATGAGAGTCCACCGGCTGCTCTGACAGTTGAATTGGCAAAATAAGTTCATATCCCTGAAAATTCGTAGAAACAGCGTCCGCAGGAGACACATTTGGTTTCTGGATACACCGGTGCTGAAAAAAAAGTTCATCCATGCTGCGGAAGGAGTTTTGTCGATGAGCCATAATCTGACGACGCAGCAAAGTTGTTTCCTCTGTGCGTGAGAGACCGGTCGATTCGTTTTTCGTATTTCGACCTGCTCGTGTTTTCATAAGAGTCCACCGGCTGCTACGAGAGTTGAATTGGCAAAATGAGTTCATATCTCTAAAAATTTGTAAACACAGCATCCTCAGGTGACACATTTGATTTCTGGATACACCGGTGCTGGGAAAAAAAGTTCATCCATTCTGCGGAAGGAGTTTTGTCGATGAGCCATAATCTAAACACAGCGTCTGCAGGAGACACATTTGGTTTCTGGATACACCGGTGCTGAAAAAAAAGTTCATCCATGCTGCGGAAGGAGTTTTGTCGATGAGCCATAATCTATCTACGCAGCAAAGTTGTTTCCTCTGTGCGTGAGAGACCGGTCGATTCGTTTTTCGTTTTTCGACTTTCTCGTGTTTTCATAAGAGTCCACCGGCTGCTCTGAGACTTGAATTGGCAAAATGAGTTCATATCTCTAAAAATTTGTAAACACAGCGTCCGCAAGAGACACATTTGTTTTCTGGATACACCGGTGCTAGGAAAAAAAGTTCATCCATGCTGCGGAAGGAGTTTGGTCGATGAGCCATAATCTGACTACGCAGCAAAGTTGTTTCCTCTGTGCGTGAGGGACCGGTCGATTCGTTTTTCGTTTTTCGACTTTCTCGTGTTTTCATAAGAGTCCACCGGCTGCTGTGGGAGTAGAATTCGCAAAACAAGTTCATATCCCTGAAAATTTGTAAAAACAGCGTCCCCAGGAGACACGTTTGGTTTCTGGATACACCGATGCTGGAGAAAAAGTTCATCCATACTGCGGAAAGAGTTTTGTCGATTGGCCATAACCTGACTACGCAGCAAAGTTGTTTCCTCTGTGCGTGAGAGACCGGTCGATTCGTTTTTCGTTTTTCGACCTGCTCGTGTTTCCATAAGAGTCCAACGGCTGCTCTGAGAGTTGAATTGGCAAAATGAGTTCATATCTCTAAAAAGTTGTAAACACAGCGTCCGCAGGTGACACATTTGGTTTCTGGATACACCGGTGCTGGGAAAAAAAGTTCATCCATGCTGCGGAAGGAGTTTGGTCGATGAGCCATAATCTGACTACGCAGCAAAGTTGTTTCCTCTGTGCGTGAGAGACCGGTCGATTCGTTTTTCGTTTTTCGATCTGCTCGTCTTTTCATAAGAGTCCACCGGCTGCTCTGACAGTTGAATTGGCAAAATGAGTTCATAACCTTCGAAATTTGTGAACACAGCGTCCTCAGGTGACACATTCGGTTTCTGGATACAGCGGTGCTGGAAAAAAAGTTCATCCATGCTGCGGAAAGAGTTTTGTCGATTGGCCATAACCTGACTACGCAGCAAAGTTGTTTCCTCTGTGCGTGACAGACCGGTCGATTCGTTTTTCGTTTTTCGACTTTCTCGTGTTTTCATAAGAGTCCACCGGCTGCTGTGGGAGTTGAAGTGGCAAAATAAGTTCATATCCCTGAAAATTTGTAAAAACAGCTCCACCAGGAGACACATTCGGTTTCTGGATACAGCGGTGCTGGAAATAAAGTTCATCCATGCTGCGGAAAGAGTTTTATCGATTAGCCATAACCTGACTACGCAGCAAAGTTGTTTCCTCTGTGCGTGAGAGACCGGTCGATTCGTTTTTCGTTTTTCGTCCTGCTCGTGTTTTTAAAAGAGTCCACCGGCTGCTCTGAGAGTTGAATTGGCAAAATGAGTTCATATCTCTGAAAATTTGTAAACACAGCATCCTCAGGTGACACATTTGATTTCTGGATACACCGGTGCTGGGAAAAAAAGTTCATCCATGCTGCGGAAAGAGTTTTGTCGATTGGCCATAACCTGACTACGCAGCAAAGTTGTTTCCTCTGTGTGTGAGAGACCGGTCGATTCATTTTTCGTTTTTCGACCTGCTCGTGTTTTCATAAGAGTCCACCGGCTGTTGTGGGAGTTGAATTGGAAAAATAAGTCCATATCCCTGAAAATTTGTAAAAACAGCGTCCTCAGGTGACACATTCGGTTTCTGGATACAGCGGTGCTGGAAAAAAAGTTCATCCATGCTGCGGAAAGAGTTTTGTCGATGAGCCACAATCTATCTACGCAGCAAAGTTGTTTCCTCTGTACGTGAGGGACCGGTCGATTCGTTTTTCGTTTTTCGACTTTCTCGTGTTTTCATAAGAGTCCACCGGCTGCTGTGGGAGTTGAATTGGCAAAATAAGTTCATATCCCTGAAAATTTGTAAAAACAGCGTCCCCAGGAGACACGTTTGGTTTCTGGATACACCGATGCTGGAGAAAAAGTTCATCCATGCTGCGGAAAGAGTTTTGTCGATTGGCCATAACCTGACTACGCAGCAAAGTTGTTTCCTCTGTGCGTGACAGACCGGTCGATTCGTTTTTCGTTTTTCGACCTGCTCGTGTTTTCATAAGAGTCCACCGGCTGCTCTGAGAGTTGAATTGGCAAAATGAGTTCATATCTCTGAAAATTTGTAACTACAGCATCCTCAGGTGACACATTTGATTTCTGGATACACCGGTGCTGGGAAAAAAAGTTCATCCATGCTGCGGAAGGAGTTTTGTCGATGAGCCATAATCTATCTACGCAGCACAGCTGTTTCCTCTGTGCGTGAGGGACCGGTCGATTCGTTTTTCGTTTTTCGACTTTCTCGTGTTTTCATAAGAGTCCACCGGCTGCTGTGGGAGTAGAATTGGCAAAATAAGTTCATATCCCTGAAAATTTGTAAAAACAGCGTCCCCAGGGGACACGTTTGGTTTCTGGATACACCGGTGCTGGAAAAAAAGTTCATCCATGCTGCGGAAAGAGTTTTGTCGATTGGCCATAACCTGACTACGCAGCAAAGTTGTTTCCTCTGTGCGTGACAGACCGGTCGATTCGTTTTTCGTTTTTCGACCTGCTCGTGTTTTCATAAGAGTCCACCGGCTGCTCTGAGAGTTGAATTGGCAAAATGAGTTCATATCTCTGAAAATTTGTAAACACAGCATCCTCAGATGACACATTTGATTTCTGGATACACCGGTGCTGGGAAAAAAAGTTCATCCATGCTGCTGAAGGAGTTTTGTCGATGAGCCATAATCTATCTACGCAGCAAAATTGTTTCCTCTGTGCGTGAGAGACCGGTCGATTCGTTTTTCGTTTTTCGACTTTCTCGTGTTTTCATAAGAGTCCACCGGCTGCTGTGGGAGTTGAATTGCCAAAATGAGTTCATAACCCTCGAAATTTGTAAACACAGCGTCCTTAGGCGACACATTCGGTTTCTGGATACAGCGGTGCTGGAAAGAAAGTTCATCCATGTTGCGGAAGGAGTTTGGTCGATGAGCCATAATCTGACTACGCAGCAAACTTGTTTCCTCTGTAGTCCAGGAAACGGGTATGAAAAATGCTCTTTTCGTGACACAGAGCCAGACCGATTCTAACCGACCGTTTCGTGTAGGGCTCAAGTCCCTGATAAAGGCCTGATAGTTTCCAACCACATATTTTGGGAGGCTTTTTTTTGCCACGCGGTCAAAGTTGGCAAAACCATGTTTTTGCGAGATAGCGCCGAAACTATCCACCGCAGAGAAAAAAAGTTAAATAACTATTTGTAGGTATTAGAAAAACGAACAATTTGGCGGGTCGCAAGTTAAAATCGGTTCATTAGTTCGCTCGCAAATAATTAAAAACCAGCTAAAATAGCCATTTCTATTATAACAAATTATTAGTTCAAAAATTTATGTTGAGTCTTCCAAATCTCAGAATATGTGCCCCCCGGTACACTCAATAAGTGTGCAAAATTTGAGCCCGATCGGATTAATAGTTTCTGAGAAAATCCATTTGTTGTTAAAAAACCGACTTTTTTTGCAAGGAATTTCTACACCGGGAGGGGGTCACAGGTCAATAAAACCAAAACGAAATGATTCCGAAAGAATCAAACTATCACATACGCTTTGGGGCAAATCGATTTTTTATAATTAAAGGGGTGAAAAACGGCTCCAATAATGGGGTACGATTTTTACTCATAAACAATTAGAATTTCATCGCGAATTTCCAAGTTACAGAGTAGGGAGCGACATCATTCGAAAGCGGTTATTTTTATACGAATTTAGAAGAAGAAAAAATTGCATAAAGTTAATTCGGGGGAGATAAAAAAATTAGTTTTTTTAATAATTATTGCAGCTGCTCATTTCAACATAGAGAGCTGAAAATTGGACAGCGTACGGGGTGAGGCTTCTGCTACCCGGAGAAAAATTGGCGGAAAAATCCCATATAAATTTATTGTTTTCGGTGAAGGCTTTGTGGGAGGCTAAATTTCACGTAGCGTTTGACGGCAGAGTGGGGGCAGCCGTCTCCGACTCGCGCGCGCTCGCATGAAAAGTGAATTCGCGCGTTCAAATTCCACCGACAAGCAATATCTCCGGACCTAATCAACTTATCGAGTTGTTTTTTTTTTTAACCTGGGCTAACTTTTTCCGCTGAGCATGATTTGGCTATTCAAAATTCCGAAAAATCGAAAATTCACCTCCAAATTTGTTGTTAATTTTTTTTTTCATTTTTTTAACACAGTTTTTTACACAACTTTTGGGTGAAATCAAATGAGAATGTTATCCTTGTGATCTTCTTCAACTACTGTACGGAAGGGAAAAAAAAACAATGCGAAATGCTTGTACCCTGAAAAATAATGCATAATAATTTTAATTAAAAAGAAAAATCATACTTAAGAACATGTGGTTATCTCTCGTAGTCGCAATGGCTTCGAATAGTTAATTTTTTCTGGCAACGGAACGACACGTGCTCCGCTAAAAAAAACATTCTGCATTGAATTTTTTTCCCCTCTGTACAGTAGTTGGGGAACATCACAACGATAATATGTGCAATTGAATTCACCCAAAAGTTGTGTAAAAAACTGTGATAAAAAAATTAAAAAAAAAAAATTAACAACAAATTTGGAGGTGAATTTTCGATTTTTCGGAATTTTGAATAGCCAAATCATGCTCAGCGGAAAAAGTTAGCCCAGGTTAAAAAAAAAAACAACTCGATAAGTTGATTAGGTCCGGAGATATTGCTTGTTGGTGGAATTTGAACGCGCGAATTCACTTTTCATGCGAGCGCGCGCGAGTCGGAGACGGCTGCCCCCACTCTGCCGTCAAACGCTACGTGAAATTTGGCCTCCCACAAAGCCTTCACCGAAAACAATAAATTTATATGGGATTTTTCCGCCAATTTTTCTCCAGGTAGCAGAAGCCTCACCCCGTACGCTGTCCAATTTTCAGCTCTCTATGTTGAAATGAGCAGCTGCAATAATTATTAAAAAACTAATTTTTTTATCTCCCCCTAATTAACTTTATGCAATTTTTTCTTCTTCTAAATTCGTATAAAAATAACCGCTTTCGAATGATGTCGCTCCCGACTCTGTAACTTGGAAATTCGCGATGAAATTCTAATTGTTTATGAGTAAAAATCATACCCCATTTTTGGAGCCGTTTTTCACCCCTTTAATTATAAAAAATCGATTTGCCCCAAAGCGTATGTGATAGTTTGATTCTTTCGGAATCATTTCGTTTTGGTTTTATTGACCTGTGACCCCCTCCCGGTGTAAAAATTCCTTGCGAAAACAGTCGGTTTTTTAACAACAAATGGATTTTCTCAGAAACTATTAATCCGATCGGGCTCAAATTTTGCACACTTATTGAGTGTACCGGGGGGCACATATTCTGAGATTTGGAAGACTCAACATAAATTTTTGAACTAATAATTTGTTATAATAGAAATGGCTATTTTAGCTGGTTTTTAATTATTTGCGAGCGAACTAATGAACCGATTTTAACTTGCGACCCGCCAAATTGTTCGTTTTTCTAATACCTACAAATAGTTATTTAACTTTTTTTCTCTGCGGTGGATAGTTTCGGCGCTATCTCGCAAAAACATGGTTTTGCCAACTTTGACCGCGTGGCAAAAAAAAGCCTCCCAAAATCTGTGGTTGGAAACTATCAGGCCTTTATCAGGGATAAACGAAACGGTCGGTTAGAATCGGTCTGGCTCTGTGTCACGTAAAAATACCCGTTTCCTGGACTACTGTGCATAAGAGTCCACCGTCTGCTCATTTCTCACATTGCTGTGAAATTCCCCCGTTATTTGCGATGCTTCCGGGAATATTTTCTACTGTAGTCGATTCGTTTCCACTAGCTGTCGAACCATAAGATTTTTCAGTTAATTATAGCAGTTTCCATCGTCTTTCTTTTTGTGGCTCCAAAATACCATCACAATATTTGTCCTTGAAAGTGCCATATAGAAAAATGTCACAAGACATCATGGTAGTTTCTGGACACGTTTCTCCTATTGATGCAATCCGCCTCCAGTTAACTTCAAAGCTAGAAAATTTCTTAATGTCGTCGAAGCATTCTAGAACAGTATCTTCGAGCGGAAATCTAGGCTCGTTCCTTGATTTGGTGATTTAAAAAGTTCTCAATTGATCGTGACGTTTTCCCGATGACTATGTTTTCAAAGCCATAGTCTGCTTATTTCTCAAATTCCTGTGAAATTCCCCAGTTATTTACGATGCTTTCACGCATCATTTCTACTGCAGTCGAATCGTTTTTACTAGCTGTCGAACCATTAGATTTTTCAGTCAATCATAGCAGTTTTCATCGTATTTCTTTTTGTGGCAACAGACTACCATCACAATATTTGTCCTTGAAAGTGCCATATAGAAAAATTTCACAAGACATCATGGTAGTTTCCCGGACACGTTCCTCCTATTGATGTCATCCGCTTCCAGTTAACTTCAAAGCTAGAAAATTTCTTAATGTTGTCAAAGCATTCTAGAACAGTATCTTCGAGCGAAAATCTAGGCTCATTCATTGATTAGGCGATTTAAAAAGTTCTCATTTGATCGTAATATTTTTCCGATGATCATGTTTTCAAAGCCAAAGTCGGCTTATTTCTCAAATTCCTGTGAAATTCCCCAGTTATTTACGATGCTCCCACGCATTATTTCTAGGGTAGTCGAATCGTTTTCACTAGCTGTCGAACCATAAGATTTTTCAGTTAATTATAGCAGTTTTCATCGTATTTCTTTTTGTGGCAACAAAATACCATCACAATATTTGTCCTTGAAAGTGCCATATAGAAAAATGTCACAAGACATCATGGTAGTTTCCCGGACACGTTCCTCCTATTGATGCAATGCGCCTCCAGTTAACTTCAAAGCTAGAAAATTTCTTAATGTCGTCAAAGCATTCTAGAACAGTATCTTCGAGCGAAAATCAAGGCTCATTCATTGATTAGGCGATTTAAAAAGTTCTAGATTGATCGTGACGTTTTCCCGATGATTATGTTTTCAAAGCCATAGTCTGCTTATTTCTCTAATTCCTGTGAAATTCCCCAGTTATTTACGATGCTTTTACGCATTTTTCTACTGCAGTCGAATCGTTTTCACTAGCTGTCGGAACATTAGATTTCTCAGTCAATTATAGCAGTTTTCATCGTATTTCTTTTTGTGGCAACAAAATACCATCACAATATTTGTCCTTGAAAGTGCCATATAGAAAAATTTCACAAGACATCATGGTAGTTTCCCGGACACGTTCCCCTATCAATGCAATCCGCTTCCAGTTAACTTCAAACCTAGAAAATTTCTTAATGTCGTCAAAGCATTCTAGAACAGTATCATCGAGCGAAAATCTAGGCTCATTCATTGATTAGGCGATTTAAAAAGTTCTCAATTGATCGTAATGTTTTTCCGATGATCATGTTTTCAAAGCCAAAGTCTGCTTATTTCTCTAATTCCTGTGAAATTCCCCAGTTATTTACGATGCTTTTACGCATTTTTTCTACTGCAGTCGAATCGTTTTCACTAGCTGTCGAACCATTAGATTTCTCAGTCAATTATAGCAGTTTTCATCGTATTTCTTTTTGTGGCAACAAAATACCATCACAATATTTGTCCTTGAAAGTGCCATATAGAAAAATTTCACAAGACATCATGGTAGTTTCCCGGACACGTTCCCCTATCAATGCAATCCGCTTCCGGTTAACTTCAAAGCTAGAAAATTTCTTAATGTCGTCAAAGCATTCTAGAACAGTATCATCGAGCGAAAATCTAGGCTCATTCATTGATTAGGCGATTTAAAAAGTTCTCAATTGATCGTAATGTTTTTCCGATGATCATGTTTTCAAAGCCAAAGTCTGCTTATTTCTCTTATTCCTGTGAAATTCCCCAGTTATTTACGATGCTTTTACGCATTTTTTCTACTGCAGTCGAATCGTTTTCACTAGCTGTCGAACCATTAGATTTTTCAGTCAATTATAGCAGGTTCCATCGTATTTCTTTTGGTGGCAACAAAATACCATCACAATATTTGTCCTTGAAAGTGCCATATAAAAAAATTTCACAAGACATCATGGTAGTTTCCCGGACACGTTCCTCCTATTGATGTAATCCGCTTCCAGTTAACTTCAAAGCTAGAAAATTTCTTAATGTTGTCAAAGCATTCTAGAACAGTATCTTCGAGCGAAAATCTAGGCTCATTCATTGATTAGGCGATTTAAAAAGTTCTCATTTGATCGTAATATTTTCCCGATGATCATGTTTTCAAAGCCAGAGTCGGCTTATTTCTCAAATTCCTGTGAAATTCCCCAGTTATTTACGATGCTCCCACGCATTATTTCTAGGGTAGTCGAATCGTTTCCACTAGCTGTCGAACCATAAGATTTTTTTGTTAATTATAGCAGTTTTCATCGTATTTCTTTTTGTGGCAACAAAATACCATCACAATATTTGTCCTTGAAAGTGCCATATAGAAAAATGTCACAAGACATCATGGTAGTTTCCCGGACACGTTCCTCCTATTGATGCAATGCGCCTCCAGTTAACTTCAAAGCTAGAAAATTTCTTAATGTCGTCAAAGCATTCTAGAACAGTATCTTCGAGCGAAAATCAAGGCTCATTCATTGATTAGGCGATTTAAAAAGTTCTAGATTGATCGTGACGTTTTCCCGATGATTATGTTTTCAAAGCCATAGCTTATTTCTCTAATTCCTGTGAAATTCCCCAGTTATTTACGATGCTTTTACGCATTTTTCTACTGCAGTCGAATCGTTTTCACTAGCTGTCGGAACATTAGATTTCTCAGTCAATTATAGCAGTTTTCATCGTATTTCTTTTTGTGGCAACAAAATACCATCACAATATTTGTCCTTGAAAGTGCCATATAGAAAAATTTCACAAGACATCATGGTAGTTTCCCGGACACGTTCCCCTATCAATGCAATCCGCTTCCAGTTAACTTCAAACCTAGAAAATTTCTTAATGTCGTCAAAGCATTCTAGAACAGTATCATCGAGCGAAAATCTAGGCTCATTCATTGATTAGGCGATTTAAAAAGTTCTCAATTGATCGTAATGTTTTTCCGATGATCATGTTTTCAAAGCCAAAGTCTGCTTATTTCTCTAATTCCTGTGAAATTCCCCAGTTATTTACGATGCTTTTACGCATTTTTTCTACTGCAGTCGAATCGTTTTCACTAGCTGTCGAACCATTCGATTTCTCAGTCAATTATAGCAGTTTTCATCGTATTTCTTTTTGTGGCAACAAAATACCATCACAATATTTGTCCTTGAAAGTGCCATATAGAAAAATTTCACAAGACATCATGGTAGTTTCCCGGACACGTTCCCCTATCAATGCAATCCGCTTCCAGTTAACTTCAAAGCTAGAAAATTTCTTAATGTCGTCAAAGCATTCTAGAACAGTATCATCGAGCGAAAATCTAGGCTCATTCATTGATTAGGCGATTTAAAAAGTTCTCAATTGATCGTAATGTTTTTCCGATGATCATGTTTTCAAAGCCAAAGTCTGCTTATTTCTCTTATTCCTGTGAAATTCCCCAGTTATTTACGATGCTTTTACGCATTTTTTCTACTGCAGTCGAATCGTTTTCACTAGCTGTCGAACCATTAGATTTTTCAGTCAATTATAGCAGGTTCCATCGTATTTCTTTTGGTGGCAACAAAATACCATCACAATATTTGTCCTTGAAAGTGCCATATAAAAAAATTTCACAAGACATCATGGTAGTTTCCCGGACACGTTCCTCCTATTGATGTAATCCGCTTCCAGTTAACTTCAAAGCTAGAAAATTTCTTAATGTTGTCAAAGCATTCTAGAACAGTATCTTCGAGCGAAAATCTAGGCTCATTCATTGATTAGGCGATTTAAAAAGTTCTCATTTGATCGTAATATTTTTCCGATGATCATGTTTTCAAAGCCAGAGTCGGCTTATTTCTCAAATTCCTATGAAATTCCCCAGTTATTTACGATGCTCCCACGCATTATTTCTAGGGTAGTCGAATCGTTTCCACTAGCTGTCGAACCATAAGATTTTTTTGTTAATTATAGCAGTTTTCATCGTATTTCTTTTTGTGGCAACAAAATACCATCACAATATTTGTCCTTGAAAGTGCCATATAAAAAAATTTCACAAGACATCATGGTAGTTTCCCGGACACGTTCCTCCTATTGATGTAATCCGCTTCCAGTTAACTTCGAAGCTAGAAAATTTCTTAATGTTGTCAAAGCATTCTAGAACAGTATCTTCGAGCGAAAATCTAGGCTCATTCATTGATTAGGCGATTTAAAAAGTTCTCATTTGATCGTAATATTTTTCCGATGATCATGTTTTCAAAGCCAGAGTCGGCTTATTTCTCAAATTCCTATGAAATTCCCCAGTTATTTACGATGCTCCCACGCATTATTTCTAGGGTAGTCGAATCGTTTCCACTAGCTGTCGAACCATAAGATTTTTTTGTTAATTATAGCAGTTTTCATCGTATTTCTTTTTGTGGCAACAAAATACCATCACAATATTTGTCCTTGAAAGTGCCATATAGAAAAATGTCACAAGACATCATGGTAGTTTCCCGGACACGTTCCTCCTATTGATGCAATGCGCCTCCAGTTAACTTCAAAGCTAGAAAATTTCTTAATGTCGTCAAAGCATTCTAGAACAGTATCTTCGAGCGAAAATCGAGGCTCATTCATTGATTAGGCGATTTAAAAAGTTCTAGATTGATCGTGACGTTTTCCCGATGATTATGTTTTCAAAGCCATAGTCTGCTTATTTCTCTAATTCCTGTGAAATTCCCCAGTTATTTACGATGCTTTTATGCATTTTTCTACTGCAGTCGAATCGTTTTCACTAGCTGTCGAACCATTAGATTTCTCAGTCAATTATAGCAGTTTTCATCGTATTTCTTTTTGTGGCAACAAAATACCATCACAATATTTGTCCTTGAAAGTGCCATATAGAAGAATTTCACAAGACATCATGGTAGTTTCCCGGACACGTTCCCCTATCAATGCAATCCGCTTCCAGTTAACTTCAAAGCTAGAAAATTTCTTAATGTCGTCAAAGCATTCTAGAACAGTATCATCGAGCGAAAATGTAGGCTCATTCATTGATTAGGCGATTTAAAAAGTTCTCAATTGATCGTAATGTTTTTCCGATGATCATGTTTTCAAAGCCAAAGTCTGCTTATTTCTCTAATTCCTGTGAAATTCCCCAGTTATTTACGATGCTTTTACGCATTTTTTCTACTGCAGTCGAATCGTTTTCACTAGCTGTCGAACCATTAGATTTTTCAGTCAATTATAGCAGTTTTCATCGTATTTCTTTTTGTGGCAACAAAATACCATCACAATATTTGTCCTTGAAAGTGCCATATAGAAAAATTTCACAAGACATCATGGTAGTTTCCCGGACACGTTCCCCTATCAATGCAATCCGCTTCCAGTTAACTTCAAACCTAGAAAATTTCTTAATGTCGTCAAAGCATTCTAGAACAGTATCATCGAGCGAAAATCTAGGCTCATTCATTGATTAGGCGATTTAAAAAGTTCTCAATTGATCGTAATGTTTTTCCGATGATCATGTTTTCAAAGCCAAAGTCTGCTTATTTCTCTAATTCCTGTGAAATTCCCCAGTTATTTACGATGCTTTTACGCATTTTTTCTACTGCAGTCGAATCGTTTTCACTAGCTGTCGAACCATTAGATTTTTCAGTCAATTATAGCAGGTTCCATCGTATTTCTTTTTGTGGCAACAAAATACCATCACAATATTTGTCCTTGAAAGTGCCATATAAAAAAATTTCACAAGACATCATGGTAGTTTCCCGGACACGTTCCTCCTATTGATGTAATCCGCTTCCAGTTAACTTCAAAGCTAGAAAATTTCTTAATGTTGTCAAAGCATTCTAGAACAGTATCTTCGAGCGAAAATCTAGGCTCATTCATTGATTAGGCGATTTAAAAAGTTCTCATTTGATCGTAATATTTTTCCGATGATCATGTTTTCAAAGCCAGAGTCGGCTTATTTCTCAAATTCCTGTGAAATTCCCCAGTTATTTACGATGCTCCCACGCATTATTTCTAGGGTAGTCGAATCGTTTCCACTAGCTGTCGAACCATAAGATTTTTTTGTTAATTATAGCAGTTTTCATCGTATTTCTTTTTGTGGCAACAAAATACCATCACAATATTTGTCCTTGAAAGTGCCATATAGAAAAATGTCACAAGACATCATGGTAGTTTCCCGGACACGTTCCTCCTATTGATGCAATGCGCCTCCAGTTAACTTCAAAGCTAGAAAATTTCTTAATGTCGTCAAAGCATTCTAGAACAGTATCTTCGAGCGAAAATCAAGGCTCATTCATTGATTAGGCGATTTAAAAAGTTCTAGATTGATCGTGACGTTTTCCCGATGATTATGTTTTCAAAGCCATAGTCTGCTCATTTCTCTAATTCCTGTGAAATTCCCCAGTTATTTACGATGCTTTTATGCATTTTTCTACTGCAGTCGAATCGTTTTCACTAGCTGTCGAACCATTAGATTTCTCAGTCAATTATAGCAGTTTTCATCGTATTTCTTTTTGTGGCAACAAAATACCATCACAATATTTGTCCTTGAAAGTGCCATATAGAAGAATTTCACAAGACATCATGGTAGTTTCCCGGACACGTTCCCCTATCAATGCAATCCGCTTCCAGTTAACTTCAAACCTAGAAAATTTCTTAATGTCGTCAAAGCATTCTAGAACAGTATCATCGAGCGAAAATCTAGGCTCATTCATTGATTAGGCGATTTAAAAAGTTCTCAATTGATCGTAATGTTTTTCCGATGATCATGTTTTCAAAGCCAAAGTCTGCTTATTTCTCTAATTCCTGTGAAATTCCCCAGTTATTTACGATGCTTTTACGCATTTTTTCTACTGCAGTCGAATCGTTTTCAATAGCTGTCGAACCATTAGATTTTTCAGTCAATTATAGCAGGTTCCATCGTATTTCTTTTTGTGGCAACAAAATACCATCACAATATTTGTCCTTGACAGTGCCATATAGAAAAATTTCACAAGACATCATGGTAGTTTCCCGGACACGTTCCTCCTATTGATGTATTCCGCTTCCAGTTAACTTCAAAGCTAGAAAATTTCTTAATGTTGTCAAAGCATTCTAGAACAGTATCTTCGAGCGAAAATCTAGGCTCATTCATTGATTAGGCGATTTAAAAAGTTCTCAATTGATCGTAATGTTTTTCCGATGATCATGTTTTCAAAGCCAAAGTCTGCTTATTTCTCAAATTCCTGTGAAATTCCCCAGTTGATTACGATGCTCCCACGCATTATTTCTAGGGTAGTCGAATCGTTTTCACTAGCTGTCGAACCATAAGATTTTTCAGTTAATTATAGCAGTTTTCATCGTATTTCTTTTCGTGGCAACAAAATACCATCACAATATTTGTCCTTGAAAGTGCCATATAGAAAAATGTCACAAGACATCATGGTAGTTTCCCGGACACGTTCCTCCTATTGATGCAATGCGCCTCCAGTTAACTTCAAAGCTAGAAAATTTCTTAATGTCGTCAAAGCATTCTAGAACAGTATCTTCGAGCGAAAATCGAGGCTCATTCATTGATTAGGCGATTTAAAAAGTTCTAGATTGATCGTGACGTTTTCCCGATGATTATGTTTTCAAAGCCATAGTCTGCTTATTTCTCTAATTCCTGTGAAATTCCCCAGTTATTTACGATGCTTTTACGCATTTTTTCTACTGCAGTCGAATCGTTTTCACTAGCTGTCGAACCATTAGATTTCTCAGTCAATTATAGCAGTTTTCATCGTATTTCTTTTTGTGGCAACAAAATACCATCACAATATTTGTCCTTGAAAGTGCCATATAGAAAAATTTCACAAGACATCATGGTAGTTTCCCGGACACGTTCCCCTATCAATGCAATCCGCTTCCAGTTAACTTCAAAGCTAGAAAATTTCTTAATGTCGTCAAAGCATTCTAGAACAGTATCTTCGAGCGAAAATCTAAGCTCATTCATTGATTAGGCGATTTAAAAAGTTATCAATTGATCGTGACGTTTTCCCGATGATTATGTTTCCAAAGCCATAGTCTACCCATTTCTCAAATTGCTGTGAAATTCCCCAGTTATTTGCGATGATTCCGCGAATTTTTTCTACTGCAGTCGAATCGTTTCCACTAGCTGTCGAACCATAGATTTTCAAGTTACTTATAGCAGTTTCCATCGTATTTCTTTTTGTGGCAACAGACTACCATCACAATATTTGTCCTTGAAAGTACCATATGGAAAAACTCACAAGACATCATGGCAGTTTTCCGGACACGTTCCTTTTATTGATGCAATCCGCCTCGAGGGAACTTCAAAGCTAGAAAATTTCTTAATGTCGTCAAAGCATTCTAGAACAGTATCTTCGAGCGAAAATCTAGGCTCATTCATTGATTAGGCGATTTAACCCGGCGTGTGTACACTGGGACTTTAAAGGAACAGTCAAAATCTCGGAATTCCGTTTTTCCCACTTTTGAGACGATTGCTTTTATTTTTATTAACAACGGATTTTAACTTTTGAGTTGGGTAGCTGCTGGGCCATGTAGTAGACACTTTAATAAGTAAACCAGAATTTTTTCAGATTTTTTGGAACTCTACAAAACCTTCTAAACTTGACTGTTCCCTAAAGTACCCAGTATACACACCGTGCACCGAAAAATATAGTGTACACACGGCGGGTTAAAAAGTTCTCAATTGATCGTGACGTTTTCCCGATGATTATGTTTTCAAAGCCATAGTCTACTTATTTCTCAAATTCCTGTGAAATTCCCCAGTTATTTACGATGCTTCCACGCATTATTTCTAGGGTAGTCGAATCGTTTTCACTCGCTGTCGAACCATTCGATTTTTCAGTCAATTATAGCAGGTTTCATTGTATTTCTTTTGTGGCAACAAAATACCATCACAATATTTGTCCTTGAAAGTGCCATATAGAAAAATTTCACAAGACATCATGGTAGTTTCCCGGACACGTTCCTCCTATTGATGTAATCCGCTTCCAGTTAACTTCAAAGCTAGAAAATTTCTTAATATTGTCAAAGCATTCTAGAACAGTATCTTCGAGCGAAAATCTAGGCTCATTCATTGGTTAGGCGATTTCAAAAGTTCTCATTTGATCGTAATATTTTTCCGATGATCATGTTTTCAAAGCCAAAGTCGGCTTATTTCTCAAATTCCTGTGAAATTCCCCAGTTATTTACGATGCTTTTACGCATTTTTTCTACTGCAGTCGAATCGTTTTCACTAGCTGTTGAACCATTAGATTTCTCAGTCAATTATAGCAGTTTTCATCGTATTTCTTTTTGTGGCAACAAAATACCATCACAATATTTGTCCTTGAAAGTGATATATAGAAGAATTTCACAAGACATCATGGTAGTTTCCCGGACACGTTCCCCTATCAATGCAATCCGCTTCCAGTTAACTTCAAAGCTAGAAAATTTCTTAATGTCGTCAAAGCATTCTAGAACAGTATCTTCGAGCGAAAATCTAGGCTCATTCATTGATTAGGCGATTCAAAAAGTTCTCAATTGATCGTAATGTTTTTCCGATGATCATGTTTTCAAAGCCAAAGTCTGCTTATTTCTCAAATTCCTGTGAAATTCCCCAGTGATTTACGATGCTTTCACGCATCATTTCTACTGCAGTCGAATCGTTCCCACTAGCTGTCGAACCATTAGATTTCTCAGTCAATTATAGCAGTTTTCATCGTATTTCTTTTTGTGGCAACAAAATACCATCACAATATTTGTCCTTGAAAGTGCCATATAGAAAAATGTCACAAGACATCATGGTAGTTTCCCGGACACGTTCCTCCTATTGATGCAATGCGCCTCCAGTTAACTTCAAAGCTAGAAAATTTCTTAATGTCGTCAAAGCATTCTAGAACAGTATCTTCGAGCGAAAATCGAGGCTCATTCATTGATTAGGCGATTCAAAAAGTTCTCAATTGATCGTGACGTTTTCCCGATGATTATGTTTTCAAAGCCATAGTCTGCTTATTTCTCTAATTCCTGTGAAATTCCCCAGTTATTTACGATGCTTTTACGCATTTTTTCTACTGCAGTCGAATCGTTTTCACTAGCTGTCGAACCATTAGATTTCTCAGTCAATTATAGCAGGTTTCATCGTATTTCTATTTGTGGCAACAAAATACCATCACAATATTTGTCCTTGAAAGTGCCATATAGAAAAATTTCACAAGACATCATGGTAGTTTCCCGGACACGTTCCTCTTATTGATGCAATCCGCCTCCAGTAAACTTTAAAGCTAGAAAATTTCTTAATGTATTCAAAGCATTCTAGAATAGTATGTTCAATCGAAGATCTAAACTCATTTTCAATTAGGCGATTCAAAAAGTTCTCAATTGATCGCAATGTTTTTCCGATGATCATGTTTTGAAAGCCAAAGTCTGCTTATTTCTCAAATTCCTGTGAAATTCCCCAGTTATTTACGATGCTTCCGCGCATTATTTCTAGGGTAGTCGAATCGTTTTCACTAGCTGTCGAACCATAAGATTTTTCAGTTAATTATAGCAGTTTTCATCGTATTTCTTTTTGTGGCAACAAAATACCATCACAATATTTGTCCTTGAAAGTGCCATTTAGAAAAATGTCACAAGACATCATGGTAGTTTCCCGGACACGTTCCTCCTATTGATGCAATGCGCCTCCAGTTAACTTCAAGGCTAGAAAATTTCTTAATGTCGTCAAAGCATTCTAGAACAGTATCTTCGAGCGAAAATCGAGGCTCATTCATTGATTAGGCGATTTAAAAAGTTCTCAATTGATCGTGACGTTTTTCCGATGATTATGTTTTCAAAGCCATAGTCTGCTTATTTCTCTAATTCCTGTGAAATTCCCCAGTTATTTACGATGCTTTTACGCATTTTTTCTACTGCAGTCGAATCGTTTTCACTAGCTGTCGAACCATTAGATTTCTCAGTCAATTATAGCAGTTTTCATCGTATTTCTTTTTGTGGCAACAAAATACCATCACAATATTTGTCCTTGAAAGTGCCATATAGAAGAATTTCACAAGACATCATGGTAGTTTCCCGGACACGTTCCTCCTATTGATGCAATGCGCCTCCAGTTAACTTCAAAGCTAGAAAATTTCTTAATGTCGTCAAAGCATTCTAGAACAGTATCATCGAGCGAAAATCTAGGCTCATTCATTGATTAGGCGATTTAAAAAGTTCTCAATTGATCGTAATGTTTTTCCGATGATCATGTTTTCAAAGCCAAAGTCTGCTTATTTCTCTAATTCCTGTGAAATTCCCCAGTTATTTACGATGCTTTTACGCATTTTTTCTACTGCAGTCGAATCGTTTTCACTAGCTGTTGAACCATTAGATTTCTCAGTCAATTATAGCAGTTTTCATCGTATTTCTTTTTGTGGCAACAAAATACCATCACAATATTTGTCCTTGAAAGTGATATATAGAAGAATTTCACAAGACATCATGGTAGTTTCCCGGACACGTTCCCCTATCAATGCAATCCGCTTCCAGTTAACTTCAAAGCTAGAAAATTTCTTAATGTCGTCAAAGCATTCTAGAACAGTATCTTCGAGCGAAAATCTAGGCTCATTCATTGATTAGGCGATTTAAAAAGTTCTCAATTGATCGTAATGTTTTTCCGATGATCATGTTTTCAAAGCCAAAGTCTGCTTATTTCTCAAATTCCTGTGAAATTCCCCAGTGATTTACGATGCTTTCACGCATCATTTCTACTGCAGTCGAATCGTTCCCACTAGCTGTCGAACCATTAGATTTCTCAGTCAATTATAGCAGTTTTCATCGTATTTCTTTTTGTGGCAACAAAATACCATCACAATATTTGTCCTTGAAAGTGCCATATAGAAAAATGTCACAAGACATCATGGTAGTTTCCCGGACACGTTCCTCCTATTGATGCAATGCGCCTCCAGTTAACTTCAAAGCTAGAAAATTTCTTAATGTCGTCAAAGCATTCTAGAACAGTATCTTCGAGCGAAAATCGAGGCTCATTCATTGATTAGGCGATTCAAAAAGTTCTCAATTGATCGTGACGTTTTCCCGATGATTATGTTTTCAAAGCCATAGTCTGCTTATTTCTCTAATTCCTGTGAAATTCCCCAGTTATTTACGATGCTTTTACGCATTTTTTCTACTGCAGTCGAATCGTTTTCACTAGCTGTCGAACCATTAGATTTCTCAGTCAATTATAGCAGGTTTCATCGTATTTCTATTTGTGGCAACAAAATACCATCACAATATTTGTCCTTGAAAGTGCCATATAGAAAAATTTCACAAGACATCATGGTAGTTTCCCGGACACGTTCCTCTTATTGATGCAATCCGCCTCCAGTAAACTTTAAAGCTAGAAAATTTCTTAATGTATTCAAAGCATTCTAGAATAGTATGTTCAATCGAAGATCTAAACTCATTTTCAATTAGGCGATTCAAAAAGTTCTCAATTGATCGCAATGTTTTTCCGATGATCATGTTTTGAAAGCCAAAGTCTGCTTATTTCTCAAATTCTTGTGAAATTCCCCAGTTATTTACGATGCTTCCGCGCATTATTTCTAGGGTAGTCGAATCGTTTTCACTAGCTGTCGAACCATAAGATTTTTCAGTTAATTATAGCAGTTTTCATCGTATTCCTTTTTGTGGCAACCAAATACCATCACAATATTTGTCTTTGAAAGTGCCGTAATGGAAGATTTTCAAAGACATCACGGTAGTTTCCAGGACACGTTCCTTTCATTGATGGAATTATCTTTTTGTGAATTTCAAAGCTAGAAAATTTCTACGAAGTAAAAACATGCTATAACAGTATCTTCCATAGTAAATCTATGCTTATTCATCGAATAGGTGATTCAAGAAGTTCTTAATGAATGCGACAATTTCCTGATGATTATGTTTTCAAAGCTAGACTTTGTTTATTTACAAAATTGCTGTGTAATTCTTTAGTTTTTCGCTATGATTCTCTGAGTTTTTTCTACTGCAGCCGAATCGTTTTCTACTAAATGTCGGGACAAAAGATGTTCCAGTCAATTATAGCAGTTTCCATCGTATTTTTTTTGTGGCCCCAAAGTACCATCAAATCATTTGTCTTTGAAAGTGCCATAATGAAAGATTGTCAAAGACATCACGGTCGTTTCCAGGACACGTTCCTCCTCTTGGCGCAATTCTCTTTCTGTTAATTTCGAAGCTGGAACATTTCTCAACGTAGTTAATGTATTCTAGTACAGTGTTTCCAATAGTAAATCTATGCTTATTCATCGAACAGGTCATTCAAAAAATTTTCAATGGATGGCGAAGATTCGCTGATTTCTTTCAAAGCCAGACTTTACTTATTTCCGAAATTGCTGTGACATTCCTTTGTTAATCGTCATGATTCCCCGAATACTTTCTACTACAGCCGAATCGGTTCCTACCATTTCTACTAGCTGCCGAACCAAAAGATATTCCAGTTTGTTATGGCAATTTCTATCGTATTTGTTTTTGTAGGAACATATTATCCTGAGAATACTTGTCTTTGAAACTGCCACTTTGAAAAATTTCTAAAGGCATCACGGTAGTTTCCAAGACAATTTTTCCCAATTGATGCCATCCGCCTTTTGTGAACTTCAAAGCTAGAAAATTTCTAAAAGTAGTCAAAGTATTCAAGAACATCATTTACAATAGTAAATCTATGCTTATTTAGTGGACAGGTGATTTGAAAAGTTCTCAATTAATCGCGACGATTCCCTGATAATTCTGTTTCCAAAGCAACACAATGCGCTTAATTCATACTGCCGAGCTAGAAATTTTTCGTATCAGGTTTTGCCAAACTTTGAATCATCGAATAATTTATCTTTTTATTTGATTACGATTGTTTTTTGAATTCAACTCTACTGCTTCTTTATTCCAGCTGCCAACCGCAACGATTTTCCACTGAATTATTGCAGTTTTCAGAGCATTTTTTTCAATGAGAACGACAAAACCTTTCCTTCCTAGATCGTCTCTGTTCTAATAGTTTTAGTATTTTCTTAAATTAACGCGCTCCAAGATTTCTCACTGACTCACTGCTGTAAACTGAGCAATTTCTTGTAGCAACACACTTCTGACCCCTTTGTCCTGGAAACTACCGAACTATTTCATATGGGTTCCAGGTCATACATGTCCTGGAAAATGCTGTTCTGATATTGTCCCGGTACACGAATAACGAAAACTCAGAAAACCATCTTTTGCAGCGGAAAACTGTCAGGGACTGATTTTCTTTAATTCTTCCTAGCTGAACATACATTGTTCCACAAAGACTTATCCATTGTAAGCTGGAAGACAGTTTCAAAATGAACATTTACTCGTGGTTTATAAGTGTCCTCAAAAGTACCAAGTGACCGCAATGCTTGTGGGAACAGTCTTGGAAAACTCATTGTCCTGGAAGTGGCCACCCAGTTCAGAGTCTGGAATATGCCAATCCACACAAGAAATGATTTATACAGAATATTTATTCATTTACGAAAAAATCGAGGGTGGTCATTTCTCTCCTGTAACAAATTCCATGGTTTCCAACGAAAGAGAGAAAATGTCCCGGAACGTGCCGCTGGACCTACATATATATATACGTATATATATGAAGAAATATAAAAAATAAAAAAGAATATATATATATATATATACAGGGTGATTCAGAAAGACTTGCTGTCCGGGTATCCTCGGTTCCGGGACGGTATCAGGAGCAATCCTACTTAACGGTTTTTCAAAATTCACAACAGGTTTTAAATGGCAAGCAATAGAATTTTGGATTTTTAAGCCAATGAGAAGGTCGCTGGCGGCCATGATGTGCGACGCCTCACTGCCGTCTGACATAGGGGCTAAGACGGGGCTCTCGCTCACATTCACAGCAGAAACGTTTGTCGATTCTTTCGGCGGCAATGTCACACGACTCGACTTTTGCGCGAGAAACATGAAACTGTCGAGTGACGTTAGCAATGTGTCACGACGAATGTTTTGACTGTTTTGACAGATTGAAAGCGGTTGGAAATGCGAACATCAGCTGACGTGATCGCACAATGATCATTTTTTTCCCGATAAAGTCGTTTGTTTGATGAAACCGAAGCGAAAATTCTCGCAGTCATCTTAATCTTAATAAAATCGATAACTCCCATATTTCGTACCAATGACATTCTTAACGACTTTTTTATTCATGCAATTCAGAGATGAAAATCCTGAAAATTCATAATTTTTTTTGAAAAAAGTTCCCCTCGACGAAGCCGTTTATTTCACAAAAACGCACCAAAAATTATTGCAGATGTCTTAATCCCTCGCCGGGATAAGATTTTTGGCATATTGGTTAATTGCAACGATTTTGAGCGAAAAAAGACGTTATTTATCAATTTCGAAATGAAAATTGATCGTCTTCGATCCACCACACGAAAATGATGACTTTTTTTCGACAACGTGTCGTTTTTAGCCAAAACGAAGCGGGAAATTGTGCCATCGTCTCGATCTCTCGTCGGGATAAGATTTTTTGCATTTTACTACGCATTGCAGGGAAAATAACGCTTTTCCGTGCAACGTGAGACGATAATTTGTCGTCATGGATTGACCAATCGACAGTTCTATTGTGTTTCCTGAAATCATGAAAATTCGATCTACGTTGGATCTAAAACTGGTTGAATTCTTTTAACCGCTCACCGAGGTGCGATTATTGGTTCATTGCGACGATTTTGAGGGGAAAAAGACGTTATTTATCAATTTCGTAACGGAAATTGAATGTCTTCGATCCACCATACGAAAATGATGACTTTTTTTTCGACAACGTGTCGTTTTTAGCCAAAAAGAAGCGGGAAATTGTGCCATCGTCTCGATCCCTCGCCGGGAAAAGATTTTTGGCATTTTATTGCGCACTGCATGGAAAACAACGCTTTTCCGTGCACCGTGAGACAGTAATTCGTCGTCACGGATTGACCAATCGACAGTTCTGTTTTTTTGCTGAAATCATGAAAATTCGATGTACATTGGATCTCAAAGTATCCAAACACCCACATTAGTGGGTTAGACCAATCGCCCCCAGTTCAAATTCGGTAATTGGTCAAAACTTTTTAGAGTGCAATATTTCGGGGTCTAACCCACATTGAAAAGCGATTCACTCGATCGGGCTGACATCGATCAACCGAATGGTGTGTGCTGCACGCGGTCCATACAACAGTGAAGAAAGTGCGGCTCGAAATGTTGGGATAGTCTCGAACAAGTTTACGTTTCCTATGCAGGGCGACCATCTTGGCACTCGAACGTCAGAATTCGGTTAACCCACGATCAAACCTAGTCGCATCACTGTTTCTGCACTCCATCAACCGATTGATGCAATCTTGGCGCGGGCTGAACAACGGGTTACGATGCTGATACGTCTGAATTTGAAAACGAATCGTGGGAAAATCAGACGTCTTTACCATCGTAACCGTTGTTTAGCCCGCGCCAAGACTGCATCCATCGGTTAATGGAGTGCAGACACAGAGATGCGACTAGGTTTGAACATGGGTTAAGCGAATTCTGATGTCCGAGTGCCAAGATGCTCACCGTGCATGCGAAACGTAAACTTGTTCGACTATCTGAACATTTCGAGCTGCACTTTCTTCACTGTTGTATGGACCGCGTGCAGCACACACCATTTGGTTGATCGATGTCAGCCCGATCGAGTAAATCGCTTTTCAATGTCGGTTAGACCCCGAAATGTTGCACTCTAAAAAGTTTTTACCAATTACCGAATTTAAACTGGGGGCGATTAGTTAAAACTTTTTAGGGTGCAATATTTCGGTGTCTAACCCACATTGAAAGGCGATTCACTCGATCCGGCTGACATCGATCAACCAAATGGTGTGTGCTGCACGCGGTCCATACAACAGTGAAGAAAGTGCAGCTCGAAATGTTGGGATAGTCTCGAACAAGTTTACGTTTCGCATGCACGGTGAGCATCTTGGCACTCGGACATCAGAATTCGCTTAACCCATGTTCAAACCTAGTCGCATCTCTGTGTCTGCACTCCATTAACCGATGGATGCAGTCTTGGCGCGGGCTAAACAACGGTTACGATGGTAAAGACGTCTGATTTTCCCACGATTCGTTTTCAAATTCAGACGTATCAGCATCGTAACCCGTTGTTCAGCCCGCGCCAAGATTGCATCAATCGGTTGATGGAGTGCAGAAACAGTGATGCGACTAGGTTTGAACGTGGGTTAACCGAATTCTGACGTTCGAGTGCCAAGATGGTCGCCCTGCATAGGAAACGTAAACTTGTTCGAGACTATCCCAACATTTCGAGCCGCACTTTCTTCACTGTTGTATGGACCGCGTGCAGCACACACCATTCGGTTGATCGATGTCAGCCCGATCGAGTAAATCGCTTTTCAATGTGGGTTAGACAACGAATTATTGCAGCCTAAAGAGTTTTAACCAATTACCCCCAGTTCAAATTCGGTAATTGGTCAAAACTTTTTAGAGTGCAATATTTCGGGGTGTAACCCACATTGAAAAGCGATTCACTCGATCCGGCTGAGATCCATCAACCGAATGGTGGGATGCTGTACGCGGTCCATACAACAGTGAAGAAATTGCAGCTCGAAACGTTCGGATAGTCTCGAACGCGTTTACGTATCGCATGCAGGGTGAGCATCTTCGCTCTCGGAGTGCAAAATTTGCTCAACCCACGTTCAAACCTAGTTGCATCTCTGTTTCTGAACCCCAATAACCGATGGATGCAATCTTGGCGCGGGCTTGACAACTTTTACGATGCTAATGACGTCTGAATTTGAAAACGAATCGCAGGAAATTCAGACGTCATTAGCATCGTAAAAGTTGTTTAGCCCGCGCCAAGATTGCATCCACCGGTTAATGGAGTGCAGAAACAGAGATGCGACTGAGTTTGAACGTGGGTTAAGCAAATTCTGCACTCCGAGAGCGAAGATGCTCACCCTGCATGCGATACGTGAACTCGTTCGAGACTATCCGATTGTTTCGAGCTGCACTTTCTTCACTGTTGTATGGACCGCGTCCAGCATGCCACCATTTGGTTGATCGATCTCAGCCGGATATAGTGAATCGCTTTTCAATGTGGGTTAGACACCGAATTATTGCAGCCTAAAGAGTTTTAACCAATTACCCCCAGTTCAAATTCGGTAATTGGTCGAAACTTTTTAGAGTGCAATATTTCGGGGTGTAACCCACATTGAAAAGCGATTCACTATATCCGGCTGAGATCGATCAACCAAATGGTGGCATGCTGGACGCGGTCCATACAACAGTGAAGAAATTGCAGCTCGAAACGTTCGGATAGTCTCGAACGCGTTTACGTATCGCATGCAGGGTGAGCATCTTCGCTCTCGGAGTGCAAAATTTGCTTAACCCACGTTCAAACCTAGTTGCATCTCTGTTTCTGAACCCCAATAACCGATGGATGCAATCTTGGCGCGGGCTTGACAACTTTTACGATGCTAATGACGTCTGAATTTGAAAACGAATCGCAGGAAATTCAGACGTCATTAGCATCGTAAAAGTTGTCAAGCCCGCGCCAAGATTGCATCCATCGGTTATTGGGGTTCAGAAACAGAGATGCAACTAGGTTTGAACGTGGGTTGAGCAAATTTTGCACTCCGAGAGCGAAGATGCTCACCCTGCATGCGATACGTAAACGCGTTCGAGACTATCCGAACGTTTCGAGCTGCAATTTCTTCACTGTTGTATGGACCGCGTACAGCATGCCACCATTCGGTTGATGGATCTCAGCCGGATCGAGTGAATCGCTTTTCAATGTGGGTTACACCCCGAAATATTGCACTCTAAAAAGTTTTGACCAATTACCGAATTTGAACTGGGGGTAATTGGTTAAAACTCTTTAGGCTGCAATAATTCGGTGTCTAACCCACATTGAAAAGCGATTCACTATATCCGGCTGAGATCGATCAACCAAATGGTGGCATGCTGGACGCGGTCCATACAACAGTGAAGAAAGTGCAGCTCGAAACAATCGGATAGTCTCGAACGAGTTCACGTATCGCATGCAGGGTGAGCATCTTCGATCTCGGAGTGCAGAATTTGCTTAACCCACGTTCAAACTCAGTCGCATCTCTGTTTCTGCACTCCATTAACCGGTGGATGCAATCTTGGCGCGGGCTAAACAACTTTTACGATGCTAATGACGTCTGAATTTCCTGCGATTCGTTTTCAAATTCAGACGTCATTAGCATCGTAAAAGTTGTCAAGCCCGCGCCAAGATTGCATCCATCGGTTATTGGGGTTCAGAAACAGAGATGCAACTAGGTTTGAACGTGGGTTGAGCAAATTTTGCACTCCGAGAGCGAAGATGCTCACCCTGCATGCGATACGTAAACGCGTTCGAGACTATCCGAACGTTTCGAGCTGCAATTTCTTCACTGTTGTATGGACCGCGTACAGCATCCCACCATTCGGTTGATGGATCTCAGCCGGATCGAGTGAATCGCTTTTCAATGTGGGTTACACCCCGAAATATTGCACTCTAAAAAGTTTTGACCAATTACCGAATTTGAACTGGGGGTAATTGGTTAAAACTCTTTAGGCTGCAATAATTCGTTGTCTAACCCACATTGAAAAGCGATTTACTCGATCGGGCTGACATCGATCAACCGAATGGTGTGTGCTGCACGCGGTCCATACAACAGTGAAGAAAGTGCGGCTCGAAATGTTGGGATAGTCTCGAACAAGTTTACGTTTCCTATGCAGGGCGACCATCTTGGCACTCGAACGTCAGAATTCGCTTAACCCACGTTCAAACCTAGTCGCATCACTGTTTCTGCACTCCATCAACCGATTGATGCAATCTTGGCGCGGGCTGAACAACGGTTACGATGCTGATACGTCTGAATTTGAAAACGAATCGTGGGAAAATCAGACGTCTTTACCATCGTAACCGTTGTTTAGCCCGCGCCAAGACTGCATCCATCGGTTAATGGAGTGCAGACACAGAGATGCGACTAGGTTTGAACATGGGTTAAGCGAATTCTGATGTCCGAGTGCCAAGATGCTCACCGTGCATGCGAAACGTAAACTTGTTCGAGACTATCCCAACATTTCGAGCTGCACTTTCTTCACTGTTGTATGGACCGCGTGCAGCACACACCATTTGGTTGATCGATGTCAGCCGGATCGAGTGAATCGCCTTTCAATGTGGGTTAGACACCGAAATATTGCACCCTAAAAAGTTTTAACTAATCGCCCCCAGTTTAAATTCGGTAATTGGTAAAAACTTTTTAGAGTGCAACATTTCGGGGTCTAACCGACATTGAAAAGCGATTTACTCGATCGGGCTGACATCGATCAACCAAATGGTGTGTGCTGCACGCGGTCCATACAACAGTGAAGAAAGTGCAGCTCGAAATGTTCAGATAGTCGAACAAGTTTACGTTTCGCATGCACGGTGAGCATCTTGGCACTCGGACATCAGAATTCGCTTAACCCATGTTCAAACCTAGTCGCATCTCTGTGTCTGCACTCCATTAACCGATGGATGCAGTCTTGGCGCGGGCTAAACAACGGTTACGATGGTAAAGACGTCTGATTTTCCTACGATTCGTTTTCAAATTCAGACGTATCAGCATCCTATTGCAGGGTGACCATCTTGGCACTCGGACATCAGAATTTGCTTAACCCACGTTCAAACCTAGTCGCATCTCTGTTTCTGCACTCCATTAACCGATGGATGCAGTCTTGGCGCGGGTTAAACAACGGTTACGATGGTAATGACGTCTGATTTTCCTACGATTTGTTTTCAAATTCAGACGTATCAGACGTGTTTTGCCCTTCTAGACGCGGAGAGGCTCAGGAGAGCCGATCCAGCGGAGGCGGCGAGGTCTCCGGCGATCTGTCAAGTCGCAGGGCTCGTCAAATACTCCATCGACTTCGATTCCGGACGAAGTCTTCCGGATCGACAGTACAAGAGAGTCCTGCGGCGTCGAGGCAGCAACAACAACGTCGTCGTCATCGTCGGAGACGCAGGAGTCACGGAGGACAATTCGGTCCGTCGAACGACTCCTGCTGACTCGCCGTCTCACAAGAGATTCGAATTGGCCGGGCGAGACCATCTTGCCCGCGAGCTTCGGTATTCCGAGGACAGCGCGGCGCCAGCTGACAAGCGCTGACAGGCTGTCAGTGCCCTCTTTTCGCTAGGATCTCGGGATATCGAAGCTCGATAACGCGAACGCCCAATCCGCGAGCCACAGTCCCGGAATTATTGATTTCATTGGCCAAGGAATTCGGGAGCCAGCGTAGCCTCGAACCGGGCCTCGTGGTCCGGCAAGGCGCTCGCGAGGATCCCGAAAAATCCTCACTCTTACTCTCGGCGTGATAACGCGAGCATCACTAAGTAAATTTTGGTTTCCCCTTTTTATTGTGCCCCCCTTTTGGATTTTTGGAGTATTTCCCTTGGCTTCGACCCGGCCATCTTTTTTTGGATCATTCTGGCTTTTGGATTTTGGACCTCACGTAAGTCTTTCGTTTTTTATTGTGGCTCGCGACTCGGCGGCACGTGCCCGCTGTAACCAAGTTTTCCCTTTGCCCCGTACGTCCCTCCGTTACCCGGTTCGATCCCATTTCCTTTTTCTTTATCGCTGCGCGTTGTGGTTTCGCGTCATTAAGCTTGTCTTCGGTCATCGCGGAATTTTCATCCGGTTTCCCCGTTTTGGTCGTCACCGGTACTTGTAAGACGCCAATAATATTCAGGGACCCTCTGTCCCTGAGGTTAACGAGTCCCTTGCCCTCCGCGAGTTAGCCCGGATAATTTTTGTAACGGTTGCTGGACCGGAAAACCAGTTGGCGCCCAAACACCGTCTTTTTTTTCTTTTCTTGTTGCAATAAATAGTAATTTTCTTTTCGTTTTAATTCGCTTCGTGTGTTAATTTTATTTCCCCTTTTTCTCCTTATTTCAGGACGCGTATTTTTGTCCCTTTGGTGGTAAAACCGTCATAATATATTGTAACGGTACGAATTTGGCTCAAAGACGCCTCGCGTTACGCGTCGGTTCGAGCTTATTGATAAAGGAGCAGGTGTGAAGAAAAAACGAGAGTTCTGATTATGGTTTAACAAATAAAAAGCAATTTATTCAAAATTTACGCTTTATTTTACAATTTATTATGTGTTCCCTTTATTTTGCATGGATTCTCTTTATCGCAATCGAACCGCAAAAATTTTACGAAATTTTTGACATAAAAATCTCGATGGAAATTTATTCGGTCATTTTACCGCGCATGTGATAATTTATGGTAATTTGTGGTAATTTATCATTTTCTTGCTTATTTTCCTTGAAATTCGAGTAAAACTCGTTGATTCTATATAATCTCTAATTGTGTTTTTAATCTAGATTAATTCTTTGATGACTAATTACGCTTATCTAACGCGGATAATTTGATTTCTCTTTAAAAAGTGCAGAAAACGCTTAATTGACGCGATGCTGATTTCTGATCTGTTTCTACGCTTGTATTTTATGATTCGCACGCACGCATGTTTGATTAATTCAACAATAAAACGCCCTAATTTTGCTTTATAATTGATTTGGACAATTTTTATTTGGAAACGCACGCTTATTTCGGTTTTACAATTTAGTTGATTGAATTGGACAAGTTTTCGCACGGTTTTGACTTGAGTTGATTTTCTACAAGTATTTAATTAGGATTCTGACGAATAATTTTTGTTTTCTAATAATTTAATTGCGTTGAACTTCTTTACTCCTACGAACGAGAGATTATGCGGTTGGAAGGATAGTGAAAAGTAAGGATTGGAAATCCCGGTTGCGGGAATTGAACGGAGCCGAACAATTCCGTGGCCGAAACTCCCTTGAGGTTTTTAGGAAATGCACACCGGTTGCGGGAGCCGAACGAAACCGAACTGCTCCGTGGCCGATGCACACAGGAAAGAGTTGTTTTTAGGAAATGCACACCGGTTGCGGGAGCCGAACGAAACCGAACTGCTCCGTGGCCGATGCACACAGGAATTTGAGGTTAGGAATGTTCACCGGTTGCGGGAGTCGAACGAAACCGAACTACTCCGTGGCCGATGAACAAAAGAAAGGTTTGGAAAGGTGATGTGTGTTCCTTGTAGGAGCGAAGAGAGCCCTGTGCCGACAGTCTAAGGTTTTGCCTCGAGTTCTTCGAGAAGAATGAGTGCCGAGTGCTGTTCTGCACCGGCTTTTATACTGTCAGAATCCTTTGTTCTCCGCTTTCGTCTATTTCTAAAAATAACTCGCATTCTTATTCGCTCGAGTTCTTTGTGGTAGGGCGCTTGCCAAACATTACTGGAGATTCTTTTCTCCCACTCATTCGTATTTCGCTCGCATTCGTTCATTGTCCTCCGCGCTTGCGCAGAGCGTTCGCACAATCCTTCTTGTCCCCACTTTTTGACGCGCTATCGAATGAGGCAAGCTCATTCCCCACTTTTCTCACAGATTCGTGATCTTTCCCCCACTTTGTCCACTCGCGTCCTCGCAAGCCGCGAGATGGTTCGGCTAGCGACCGCTTGGCGCTACCGTAGTTGAGCGACGGATGCCGCGCCGGGCGGATCGTCAGCTGTCAAGTCCGTGCCGTTACAATATATTAAGAAAAAAAAGTATCTTTTGGCTGTATAAGAGTGAAGAAAATAAAAAGATTTTGCCAAGAGCCTCTGTGAACCTTATTTTAAAAAAATTGTATGCAAAGTTTTGAGAGGCTTCACCGTTTAGAAATCGAAATATTTAAATGTTGAAAATTGCAATTTTTAACTTTCGCTCTTGTGAAAAACTACAGAAAAATATCTTGCGCCTTGGGATTTGCCATTTCGAAAGAATATTTCGTGATAAAAATGAAATCGGTCAATTTTCAAGCATAAACAATGTTGCACAATTATTTTTATTCGTAAATAAACGTCATTGCGTAAATATCTAATAATTCAGCTTCAGTCCGTCGTGAGTATCGAGTCGATTCGAATGCAACGATTTTATGGAAGAATCGTATGTAAGAAATATTCCAAAGAAGATTTGACTTCGATCGCTTTTCGAGATACTCGAATAATTAGGAATTTACCTTCCACGACTATTGTGAAAGCTTAAAAAACTTGATCTTCCGTTACGCTTCCTCCGACGTCCAAGAAATTCGCTGGTTCCCCGCCGTTCAGTTTTATTATGTCCATTGTAGCCATTGCCAGCCCTACTCCATTAACTATGAACAGAAAAAAACGATTTTAACGTCTTTTCGAGATCAAATAAAAAAGCGAAAACATTTTCGGTTAATCAATCGTTAATTAACCCTAAAATGGTAACCCAATTTTCTTTTTTTCACTGATTCATATCGCCGGTAAAATGACAAAAAGGGTTCAACTTGGGCTCATTATTTTCGTTGTGTAATGCACGTCTTTTCACGTGAGCCTGGGGGGATTTTGCTTAAAGTCAAAAAGGAAGTAAAACATGCGGTAAAAACGGGAAAACGAATCAAGGGGGCGGGATTTAAAATCGCCTGGGTTCGTTTTTGAGCCCAGGTTACCGTTCCAGGGTCAATCGTTTCTTGTTTATCAAAACGTGATCAAACCTAAAGAAGCGATGTTGCCGTCCATGCTTATGTCATTCAATTTGCGTTCAGAGGCTGCAACTTCGGCGGCATCTTTTTCGGTAACGTCTTCCATAGCGAAAATATCTTTTTGACGAAATTGGGCATTATCGTCGAAGGATATTTTCACATCGACAGCCACGACTTGTTTGTCCTCCGTTTCAACCAGTGGATTTATTTCGATTTGCAAAGCATCTATGTCGACGAAAAGACGCCACAGATTTTTCAGCTCGTGTACAGCTTTCTCGTGTACCACGTTTTCCTTGAAGCCCAAAAACGTTGCAACCTCGTTCGCTATTTTGTCATCAATCCCGTAGTAAATGTCAAGCGGTATGGTTTTTATTTGTTCCGGAGTTTTTTCAGCCACCGATTCTATGTCCATATTCCCCCGGCCGGCGAAACTATCAGCACCGGGCCATTGTATTGTCGATCCATCAGTATGCAAACATAATTTTCCCTTTTGATCGTCACAGACTCAGCTATCATGACTTTTTGAACGACAATCCCATCCTTGTGAGTTTGCTTCGTAATCAAACGATAGCCCAGCATATTTTTTACAATGTCCAAAACAGCCTTCGAACTGCAATTCAAATATAAATTGATAAAAGATTAATAACTCGTGATAAATTCTTTTTTTTCTCTCGCAAAGACTTGAGAAAAAACAGACTCGAGTCCATGAATCGACTTCGATTTTCGCTACTAAATACAAAAATGCCATGATGATTTTTACACGCAAATAAATATGTTTGGGAAAATTACTCTTTCGTGATATGGACACCTCCTTTGAAACCATTGTCGAACCATCCTTTTCCTCTTCCGCCAGCCAGTACTTGCGCCTTTATGACGTATTTGTCAACGTCTGAAACGCCAGCCAAAAATACCCACACGTGAAAAAATAACATGCGGAATTGAGGAGACCGAATGGAAAGAAAATAAAATCTTCCATGATTCGGAATTGTGAATTGCAAATAAGACAATTTCAGCAAAAACTGGTTAACGATAACTTTTTTTTGTACTGTTTATGGGACAATTTGGGGTTGGAATATTGCGATCCTGAAGTTTGCAACGTTGAAATACAACGAATACTTTTTGGGACTCAAGAGACGATCGTTTTTTCCTCCGGAGCAAATATGAATAATAATTATGACCCTTGATGAAGAAAAAACAGAATTTCGTTGCATTCCAACGATGCAAACTTCAACATCATCTCATTTTTATTGATAATTCTTTTTTTTTGGATTTTTAAGACCAAAAACGAACGTCTTTTTATTGCAAAGCAGAAGAAAACGAAAAAAATAAAGATGAACAGGATTCGCACTGATGCGAAATAATCGATTATAGTAGAGATCAAGCCAAAAGTGAGGTTATGAAAATCGCGAAGTATGAAAAAAAAATTTAGGGCTGCTGCAATATGATGCTCGAAAATTTTCGGAATTTTGACAGCTTATCGAGGGTGGCAAAAACAAATAAAGCTACGAAATAAATGACAAATTACCTGATAACAGATGGAATTGAAGCGACGACGATCGTTGACAGATGAGTCAACTCGGAACCGATACCATTTTTTGCTTTCGTCTATGCGTCGCGATGTATCGCTGCAGGCTGCACTGTCTTCATTTCGAAGAATCGAACGTGTTCTTGTCGAGCTATTAATGTTTTTTTTTTAAATTCATTTTCTTTTCACATGCACGATTTCACTCAGTTTTTTGGCACTGAACACTGAATCCATCGCAGAACCACGACAAACGAACACGTGAATTGCATTCCGGCGGGAATACAAACTCGAAAAAATAGTCATAAAAAACGCCGCGAGGCACAAAAGCGCTAGTAAGTAAAGAGTAGAGTAGAGAGGGAGAGAGAGAGAAAGAATAGCACGAGGCACTGACGCGGTAGAGGGAGACGGATAGCACGTATTGCCAACGCAGTAGAGGGAGGGAGAGAGCGCTCTAAGCGGGGCGGCGGTAGAGAGAATGGTGGGGATAACCGCGTTCACGGCTACCCCCACGGAGCGGGTGACGTCGCAGGCCGAAAATGTCCACCAATCTTGCAAAGGGCGTATGTCCAAGCGTCGACGCGCGCAACTTACGCCCTTACGACTCTAAGGAACAGAAAAGTTGCCAGAATTCGTGGCCAAAATCTTACATGTTTTATTTCTCTGGATTGATTGAACGGATTTTCTTCAGCCAAGGATCATTTTGAAGATAAAAAATCGTAGAAAATTCACATCCTATATGAAATTTTTCCGTCAAGCCGTTTTCCAGTTAAAACGATTCAAAATTCGTGTGACGTCATAAAATGCCTTTATTCGAGTATATAAGAGTCCGGCCGGCTCGCGCGCTACGCTTTTCTTTTAAACTTGGCGTCGAGCCGCTGCCGCGTCTCTTGATTTTTAATATTAATTATTTGTAGTTTTTATATTATTTACATTTGTTGTTACAGGTTTTTTGCAGATACGAGCTTTGACACATGTGAGGATTGCGGTTTATTTCGTCGTTATTCATTTGGTGAGTTGTATTTTATTTATCAACATTTTATTTAAACTATTTCAGGTATTTATTAACATTGTTCGTGATTACTTTTAGTTTTATTCGATTCGGTGGTAAATTTTATATAAATAAAGAGTTTTTCATGGCGATTGGATAATTTTATTTTTAAATTTAATTCTAAGTCAATATTTTACTATCGATAGGAAAAAAACTTCTTCTACGGAATTTTTGGTTCTAATCGTCTAGCCTAGTCTAGTACAGTCTAGTCTAGTCTAATTTAGGCTCTAGTTAAGTTGAAAATGACATCACAAAATCAATAATAATATTTCACGAAAATTGTTGGAAAATGTGAAATCGAGCCTGCCTTCATGAAGCGTGAAATTGTGGAAATTATTACTGTAAAAATCTTTAAAAATTATGTTTCGAACATTGATATATGTACAACATGTGTGCCTAGTTTTATATTTTTTCCACCGCTGTTACGGGTTTGAGTAATGAATTAGTTATATCTCAGCAGCCTCCTAATCACAGGCACCATTGAAAATTTTTTTAACGCCTTCAAACTTTGCACACATTTTTTTTTTCAATATGTTGATTGTGTTTTTACGTGGGGACTTTGAAAATTCAAGTTCGACCTAAATTGCAGCCACCCTAATAAGTACGTATCATGGTTTGATTAAAAAATAAAGCGGAAGAGATTTTTAGGTGCCACACGAAATAATAAATATCTAAAAAAGGGCTGGAAAATCCGGAACCTTGGAATAATCAATAGAATCTTATTTGTTGAATTTAATTTGTTTAAACAATCAACCGGTCGGTTGCTGACAAAACGAAATTGAAACGCCGGCTGCAGCCGCGCGGACGGCGACCTTCAATTGCTGCAGCAACCACTTTCTCCACTGTTTGGAAAATGCAGCAGTGGTTTTTCTCATACAGAAATTGATAACCTTTCGGATGAGCTTTGATTTTTTGAGGAGATCGATCATACTACATACCTAGATACGAGGAATCGCTTATCATGCTGCTGCCACTGATTAGACCAATCAGCGGGGCTTGCAGCACTGCATTATCGTATAGTCCTATCACTCCCCTATTACGAGGAACAAATAAAAATTGGGAGTCTTATCGTACTAGAAACCGGAATTTTAAATAATTTTTTTTTTTTTTGCATTGCAGCATCGCCATTTCATGTTCCCCCATTAATAACGTGACTGTATCATAATTATATGTATCTCATCCGGTAGTCTTATCGAACTAGGTTTAGTGTCGTGGGCTCTTAGACTAGAATATTCACTCGCGCTGCCCCTTTCTTTTTCACACACGATAAAATTAATTCGCGCTGCAATTTTCCTTTTCACTCACGATAAAATTATTGCGGCGGGACATAACCAATCGTTCATACGTCACTCATATTTACGTCACTCATACCTCAAAACTTTCGACCGGATCGGTACAAAAGAACGACGCGTCACTCGTGACCAATAGAAACTCGTTTCTTCTGTAACTGGAGACGGACTTTCATGAAAATCGGTCTTGATGGGCATCGAGAGCCCTTTGATTGTGTCGTCTGCGCGCATATACATACATGCACGCACACTGCGCTTTTTGCATAATTTTGCCTGTGCAAACTTTTTTCTTAGCAATTACAGCATCAATCGCGATGTTTTATGGCTCAATCGACGGAGACTAACTAAATTAGTCTTCATTTAAATTTTCAGATCATGGCATTACTCCTGGGCTTTGTAATTTAAAAAAATGTCAACCCCTACCAACGAATTTGCTTTATTCAGAGATAATATACTCGGCCGAGTCTCGGGCTAGCAGACGACAGACAGAGCTGTGAAATATACTTGTCCCGAGACTCTACCGAGTCTCTTGATAGCTCATTGCTATTCATTAATGCCTGGGCAAAGCGAAAAGTAGCGCCAAAAAAGAGCCAAAATGAAGAGTTCCAATAATGGCCCTCGCAGAGGGAGTTTAATGTTGTTTTTGTGGATTTTTTGAAACGACCCACCGATGTCCGAGGTTCAGCGTGGGCGCATCTGCCGAAGAGGTAAGCCAGGAAACCGGGAAAAAGTGGGTGCGGCCAACCCGTGTTAATATTGATTGATTGATCGATTCATTCATTTTTTTTCAGGTTTTCAGCTAACCAGGTGAGTACCTTTTGGTTTTTATTATTATTTATTTTTTATTTTTTTCATATAGGCAACCGTCCATTGGGATTATTGGGAGAGCGGCTTTCTCCGGATGGACTCCGGAGACTTCTATTACGACGCGGAAGGAAAAACCACCATCTACTCCTTTGGGAGAGTCTCGACGCTCACGACCGGTTTTTTGCGTTCGTTATTGTTCTCGTCTTCGGCGTTTGGATTCGGCGACGTAGCCGGGAATGGGTTCGTTAGCGTCGGAACTCTCGTGAAAAGGCACTGGAATGCCGGTAAGTCCCGGACCTAGGCGAGAACATCGTTAGGGAGAGATTCGGGGGGTGAAGGAAATAAATTTTCCGGAAGCGAGCTGTGCTGGACGGCCGGCTTATATAAACGACTGCCGTCGACTCTTGTGCGAGAAGCGTTCAGCGGCCCAACGCCACCTGGTGGCAGTTTTCGGAAGCTCTCCGTAAGCGGCGTGAGCCCTACGGATATAAACGTCACGGGTGCTCTCCGTGAACGCGAAAACGCGCCATCTGTTGGCGGCTTGTACACTCAAGTTCACAAGCTATTGCGGATTATCGGATTTTTCGCAAATTCGCGTGTAAGGTAAGTCCCTTCGTGGACTGACACCCGTTGATTGATTTCTCGTTAATTGATTTTCGAACATCAACATGATTTTCAGACAGGGAATACTTGTCCTTTTATAGATATCAGAATTTTTTATGCCGAGCGAATACCGTTAATTTTTTTCTACCATTCTCGAATCTCTTGCATTTTTCTCAATCTTCTTGAATTTTTTTTTTTTTTGGGTTTTCTTAAATTCTTTATTTTGTTGGCGTTTCCATTTTTTGTCAAGGGGGGATTAGATTTTTCTGTGAAAACAAATGGAAATGGGGATCACCAACAAATGTACTTGTCCAGGCTTTTTTCCCCGGGAGGGGATTTTTGGCTAGGATATTTTTTATTTCCGCTAAGCAGGTTCGTCATTGGGGCCGTGACATCCGCGAAAGATGGTAAGTATTCGCGTAGCCAGTTGCAAGTACCGATGAACCGTTGGAGCTGTTTACGACTGGTTGGAGCAGGCATCTCCAGAATTCCTTTGATGTGCTCACCTTTCGCCTCGTTTCCGATGTCGGTGACGTTGTGCCCGAGATAGGCGAGGTTGGTTTTGCCGAAATCACATTTCTGAATCGAGCAAGTGAGATTATGCATCTGAAGCCTTTCGAATACGAGGGCGAGATGGGATAGGTGTTCTTCCCAGGTGTCGGAAAAAATTATGATGTCGTCCAAATACACTGTGCAACAGTGATCGAGCAATCCCTTCAGAACGTCTTGGCTTATGAAGGCTTGAAAAGTATGCGGAGCGTTCTTTAAGCCAAACGGCATGATACGGAACTGGTGTGTGCCTTCATCTGGTATGGAAAACGCGGTTAATTGTTTGGCTTTTCCGTCGAGACGGATCTGCCAATAACCACTTTTTAAATCCAATGTTGAGAAGATTTGCGCTGTACCTAATCCTTTGAGTGCATCCGGGATTATGGGGATATTCGGGCTCGTATCCACCGTGATGGAATTTAATCGCCGGTAATCGATGCAAAACCCTGCACTGCCGTCCTTTTTCTTGACGATGACAATTGGTGATGAATAAGGTGAATCGTAGCGCTCGATGAACCGTCCGCCAGCATCTCGGCGACTTGTTCGCGGATGATCAGCTTTTTTTCTTACGAGTATTTGTAGGCTGGGAGCCTGAATGGCTTTTGGGAAGTCAGCTCGATCGAATGCTCCGTCAACTGTGTTTGCCAGCTTCCCTTCCGTTTGGAAAATTTTTGAGAATTCCAATATTAGTTTTTTAAATTTGGCCCATAATTCTTCTGGGAACCCGTGAGTCAATTCTTAAATGTCGACGGCGGGGGTGTCCACAGGAATTAGCGGCGCGTCGACGAGTGGCATTGAAAAGCGCTCTTGGATGCCTAGGTGAAGGATCCCGTCATGGAAATTAAACATGATGCGTTGGCTTTTGAGCCATGGATAGCCGAGAATGAGAGCTTCTCGGGCGGTAGGTGCAACCCAAGCGTTGAAGTTGAGTTCGCGACCCTATACCAGTATTTGAACCGTTGTTCGGCCCTCCAGTGGCATGCTGGTGTCTTGTCCCGCGAGATTGGCGCTGGAACGGATTGGTTCTATGATATTTTCCCGATTTAGGTAATTAGGATGCACTATGCAGTCGGTGGAGAAACAATCGATTGCCGCACGAACGCCCTGGTCGTTGATTTTAACGAGGATGTATGGCAACGGTTCCCCTCCTCGATTATTTGCAGTAAGACCTATTGAGATGGGTCGGTCGGAGCGGGTGTCTCCGCCGACGTCCGCCAGTTTCCCGCCCGTCACCTTTTTTCTGCTTGTAATTGCTGCCGAACAGGACAGTCGCGGTAGTAATGCTTTTCCGGGCAATGCCAGCATTTGGGCGGTCCATTGTTACTTGTGTCCGCCGTGGTTTAGCGGATTTTCCGATTTTTTCAGGTTTATTGTCGTCCCTGCGGAATCGATTGTAGCTTGCTTGATCGGTCAGGTCGTATTGGGCTTCAATAGCGCGAGACAAGAGGCAGGGTAATGTTTTTGGATTGGTTGGCCGAATCGCCATACGTAAATTTGGGCGAAGGAGTTCCATTAATGTTAGAACCTTTGTTTCCTCCAAGTCTCCACTGCGTAAACGTTGATACAGCAGGTATTTCTGTTGGAGAAAGATTCCAGCATTCTCATTTTCTGACTGTTTCTTGGAAAATAGTTGTAAGTTGAGGGGTGACAGAAATGCGGGACTGTCGTAATGATTTAAAAGGAGTTCGCAGAATTTTTCCCACGAAAAATCCAATGGACTCTAACAGCTCCACCACTTTACAGCATCTCCCTGGAGGCCGCTTGCGGCCGTTTTAGTGCGTGCAGCATCGGGAATACGAGACGCTTGAAAATAACCCTTGCATTGCATTAAAAATGCTCTTGAACTTTCATGGTCTGCTCCGAGATACGTGGGAAGAGGTACTTTAGGACCTGTGTTTAAAGCACGCAATAATGCTTCTAAGTTTTCTAGATTCGCGTATGCACCCGGTGCGTATTCCAGCCGATTGGGTGGATATTCGTTATGACCTAAGTCTGGAACATCCCCTGGCGCAGTTGGGGGTGGATTTATTCTTCTATGCGGGTCCATATTCCCGAATAACCGTTGACAACCAGATGTCACGCGACGATCCGGGGGAGGGACAGGAGGGGGCAAAGGATTGAAATTATGTTGTGAGCCGTGAGGGTCAGCTTTCTGACCCTCACGGCTCACAACATAATTTCAACATAAAGACCGGCTTGTTCGTTTTCTTGGGACATAACGGGTTCTTTGGGCGCCACTGGGTTTTGTTGCACTCTCAGAAGTGAAAAACTATCCTCCGATTTAAAGTTAGGAGTACTGTTCAGCATCCGTTTGGAATAAGAGTATTTTCGAGGCCGGCCCACGGTTCGCTTTGAGGAGCGACTCAGCGAAGTCCGTTTTATACTCATTTAATTCTCAAGGATGGATAGGGATTGAACGATTTTAACCGTTTGCCCCACGTTGGGCGCCAAATTGTTGAACGAACTCTATCAAATGCCAAAAAAGAGCGAAAATTAAGAGTTCCAACAATGGCTCTCGTAGAGGGAGTTAAATGTTGTTATTGTGGATTTTTTGAAACGACCCACCGATGTCCGAGGTTCGGCGTAGGCGCATTTGCCAAAGAGGTAAGCCAGGAAACCGGGAAAAGGTGGGTGCGGCCGACCCGTGTTGATATTGATTGATTGATTGATTGATTTTTTTTTCAGGTTTTCAGGTAACCAGGTGAGTACCTTGTTACGTGCGGAGCGGTGCGCACGTGTTTGTTAACCTGCTTGCGTGAAGCGCAAACAGTTTATTATTATTTTTATGTGGGTTGGTCCTGATCTCGTCCTCTACAGGACGATTCTTGGAATTGGGAATTGTCAGGGTTAATAATTATATTGCAATTAACCGGAATTGACAAACGAACAGACCGATTTATTTGGAAGACAGCTGTAGCGTGAAGACGAGAGAAGCTGCGAAGGCTCTCGTGTTCGCGCTACAGGGAAATACAAAAGTACTTACAGTCGTCGGTTGAGTTCGGCAACGCGTTGCCGACGGATCGCAATGTTTCCTTAACTTTACGGATAGCGCAACGTTCTCTCACACACTCTCCCACACACTCTCTCATACAACACACTGTTCACAATAATTATTATCACTATCTCTTATAATTACACGACGCGATAGAGTTCGTGGCAAAAACGTAAAACACTTATTCTAGCGAGGGCAGATTTATCACCGCGGCGCGACCTCTTGCAACGCGCCTTTCGATCACTACGTCCTACTGGAGCGCGTTTATGTGATCGCGGATTCGTTGAAGCTTTTCAGGACGCTATGTCGGGAACTGCCCAAGGAGTTACTCTCCGAGAAGCTTTCGCTGTCCAAGCTCGTGAGAGACAGATTATTCTGATTTCCCGCTGGAAGAGTTCGCAAACGTCCAGCAGGAAATCAGAGCCTTTTCGTCCGCGAGAAAATCCAACCGGAGGCGTTCTCACGCCCGGTCAGCATTTTCGGCAGAACGCTCGGTGCATCTCCTTGGCGTTCCCGCTGAGTCGTCGCGGCTGCATGTCGGTTAGGAAAACGACACCGGATGCAGTCGCGACGACACATCAGCAAAAGTCAATTATTGTTCAACGACAATTAATACGTCTTGGGACGTAACAACCTTTTGGTTTTTATTATTTTTTTTAATTTTTTTATAGGAAACTGTCCTTTGAGATTATTGGGGGAGCGGCTTCCTCTGGATGGACTCCGGAGACTTCTATTGCGACGCGGCAGGAAAAACCACCATCTTCTCTTTTGGGAGAGTTAGTCCAGTCGGAATAGACATGAGACCTATTCTAAGACACCAGCGCTTAGCCAATTTTTTTCTAGGTATCATGTACCCCCACAAATATGCCCTCCATTTGTTCCCGCTAGAACCCGTGTTTTGTAGCCAGGAAAATAGTTTACACAAAAAAAACCGGTTTTTTTTGAGTTTTTTTGCTTCTAACCGGTGATTTTGGAATGTTTTTTGGAAAAATGTTGTGCATTACCATGCCCTCTACAAAATCAGTTCTATGGAAAAATTACGTGAGATTGTTAGTTTAGCAGTAAATTGTGAATCTTTCGGTTTCACGTTTGCAACAATTCAACATATTATAACAAACATTTTGATTTCTAAAGTAGTTTATCATGTGGGTAACGCCACTCCCAAGAGAGTCATGTAATGTTTATCGACCTGTGTCGCAAACTTTAGCAACAATTCTCGATCTCCGAAAAAAAGAACTTGCCTGTCCCGTCTTCCCCAGGAGCGGCACAGCGGGGAAAAAAAGTCAGGTGATTCGATTCATCAAGTATTTTGAGGAATCGATCGAGTAGAAAAAAATCGTTGATAAAAATGTTCGTTTTTGGACGATTTAAAATTTTTACTTTACAAATAGGAATAACTCCTTAATACGTTGACGTAAATAAATAAAGAATTACGCATCTTATGCATCTTTGCAAGACGCGAAGTTTAAAAAAAAAAAGTCTCAATATCTCAATTACCAACCAAGTTATGGATGTTTTTACGTTTAAACAATTTACCATTATTCTCAGCAACATTTTTGCAATTCAAGTTTTACAGCTTTTTACGCGCTTTTCTGCACAACATCCAATTGGATGCAAAACTCCCTCGAGCGTTAATTTTGTTACAGTTGCTGAGTCATTTTAATCGGCCGTGCGCGGATCTGCACCCAACGTCGTCGACGCGGTCAGGCGGCACGCCGCCTGACCGCGTCGACGGTGGATGGGACGGTGGAAGCGCGACCCCACCACGGTGGGGGTCGCGCTTCTGCCCCCGTCACGCGTCTCGAGCGCTTACTTAACAATTTAGATCATTTCCTTAAAAATCGACGTAGAATAATTTTTTTTTTTATTCTTAAAACAATGTATTTTTTTCTCCTCAACTCGAATATACGATTTAGTCCAAGAACCGGGTATTTTTACGTGACAGAGAGCCAGACCGATTCTAACGGACGGATTCGTGTAGGGCTCAAGTACCTGATAAAGGTCTGATAGTTTCCAACCACAGATTTTGGGAGGCTTTTTTTGCCACGCGGTAAAAGTTGGCAAAACCATGTTTTTGCGAGATAGCGCGGAAACTATCCATCGGAGAAGAAAAAAGTCACGCAACTATTTGTAGATATTTGAAAAACGAACAATTTGGCGGGTCGCAAGTTAAAATCAGTTCATCAGTTCGCCCGCAAAAAATTAAAAACAAGCTAAAATGGGCATTTCTATCATAACAAATTATTAGTTCAAAAATTTATGTTAAGCCTTCGAAATCTCAGAATATATGCCTCCCGGTACACTCAATAAGTGTGCAAAATTTGAGCCCGATCGGATTGACAGTTTTCGAGAAAATCCATTTGTTATTAAAAAAACCGACTGTTTTCGCAAGGAATTTCTACACCGAAAGTGGGTCACAGCACAATAAAACCAAAACGAAATCATTCAGAAAGAATCAAATTATCGCATACGCTTTAGGGCAAATCGATTTTTTATAATTAAACGGGTGAAAAACGGCTCCAAAAATGGGGTACGATTTTTACTCATAAACAATTAAAATTTCATCGCGAATTTCCAAGTTACAGAATCGGGAGTGACATCATTCGAAAGCGGTTATTTTTATATGAATTCAGAAGAAGAAAGAATTGCGTAAAGTTAATTAGGGGGAGATAAAAAAATTTGTTTTTCAAGAGTCGCGGTAGCGACTCAAAACAAGTACATTTACGTTAGTGTTAAAGTCAAACGAGCTCGCTACAAGACTCTTTCACAGCGGAAAGCGCGTTTCCCAACTGTTTCTGAATATTTTTAATTTTGTGAACTGGTTTAATTTTGTGTGATAATTCATCAACGATTTATTTTTCGATGGTGCGGTTGGTTCCCATATTTGTAATTTTTTTTCCCTTTCGATTGGGACTAACCAGAGTTTCGTAGCTTGAAGCGTCACATAAATATGAATGAAATCATTTTTTCATTGCATCAAAAAATTGGCGTTTTTTTCGCACAGATTTTTGATGCTCGAATGTTCTGTTCGGAGTTTTTCGCATTACGTGTTATATGTCATAGTCGCTACCACGACTCTTGACAACTGCTCTTATTTGGGTTGGGGTTACAAATCGAAGAGTAAAAACTCTACTTTATCTACATCGGTCAATTAAAGGGATGGTGACACTGCGGAATTAGGAAGGAAGAATGGTGGGACAGTGAATGAAAAAAATCAAAAGTAAGTGGTTGTTTGAATATTTTATTTATTAATAATTTTTTGAATTTTATTATTAATAAGCTATATATTTATTTTTCTTATTCTTTCAATTACATTATTTTTTCTTTTTCGTTTTTCCTAAGTGTGCCTCCGGGGAGTCGCTAATTATTTCAATAACGATTGAATTCGTCTCTGCGCATCTTCTTCATTTTTCCGGACTTTGTTGCCTGCACGATTTCAAGACTCGCCCTCCGAAAACTTACCTTGCGTGCGACCTCTTTCGAGTAGCGAATTTGACTTCTGGTCACCTTGACTGCATTCCCCTTGGTCCTGAGCTTCTGCAATAAAGAAATGATTATTTTATATCATTGGTATCGATTTTGATTTGTTCCATGTGTTCCAAATTCGTATATTACTGGATGAATAATACTCACCAATTTTTGAGATGTCCATTTTTTAAATTAAGGTAATGGAGTGCTCGATGGTCGGTATCGTAATGAGCTCATAATAAGCTCGGTGCATGTGACGAACCCAGTCGAGATGCACAGGAAATGTTGAATATGTATCAAATTACGACGTCGATATTCCAGTGCGACATACGAGAAACTATCGATATTATAATACCTTCCGGTCTCGCACTTATCGACGCATGCTATTAGGATGGATAATAAGAACGATGGATAATAAAAAATTATGATTAGCTCCTCAAACAGTCATGATAAACAAAAGAAACGAGAAAGCCGAAATCGGCCGGCGAAAAAACGGCCATTTTCGAGGACAGTAACAGCAGCAACATGTCGTTTGGTGACGTGAGTATTTTATATTTATTTTTTTTCATTTTCTATATATATAAAAGAGTCGCGTGACTGACTGACTGACTGACTGACAGACAACGCACAGCCTAAACCAATGAAGTTAGGATCGTGAAATTTGTCACGGTTACTCCTCTCGCATCGTAGACGCTCACTAAGAACGGATTTTGTTCGTTCTCTATCCAAAAAAAATTATCGAAATTATTTTTTTTTTCAATTTTTTTTCTATACTCTTCTACCTCAATAAACGTTCACCGAGAACGGATTTTGTTCGTTCTCTACCAAAAATGGTAATTATGCAGTTTGGTTACTTTTGCGAAAAACGATGGAATTTTTTTTTTTTTTTCATGAAGCTGTTGATTGCATCATAGTAAGTAATATTACATGGGGGGAGGCTGAAATTTCCCATAAACTCCATGAGTTGTGGGGTTTTGAAATTTTCATAAATATTCGATACTTTTATGTTTGCGCTAGGGAAGGGGAGGTGGGGGAATGGTGTACCATGCAATAATATGGTGGCGCATGTTATTGAACCCCATAAAAATTAATACAAACACCATAAAAAAAAAAAAAAATTGGGTGAGCACACAGTTTGTGGACTTGTTAACGTTTGTTTGACTGTTCACGTTTGTCTTCTGTGGGTGATGGTTTGTGTGTGTTTGGGTCTTGGTAAATGGGGGGGCGCAGCCCCCCCCCTTTGCAAACCGAATTTTTTTTTACCTTCCCCCTCCCTAAAATTGATTGTTCTATGCTTTTTTATTGTGCGTGTGCGTGTGCGTACAAGTTGTCCTTTTGCAAAATACGGGCCCATTTTTTTTTATTAACCTTTTTATCAATAAAAAAGCATAGAACAATCAATTTTAGGGCGGGGGACGGTAAAAAAAAAAATTCGGTTTGCAAAGGGGGGGGGGCTGCGCCCCCCCCCACTTACCACGACCCAAACACACACAAACCATCACCCACAGAAGACAAACGTGAACAGTCGAACAAACGTTAACAAGTCCGCAAACTGTATGCTCACCCAATTTTTTTTATGGTGTTTTTATTAATTTTTATGGGGTTCAATAACATGCGCCACCATATTATTGCATGGTACACCATTCCCCCACCTCCCCTTCCCTAGCGCAAACATCAAAATATCGAATATTTATGAGAATTTCAAAACCCCATAACTCATGGAGTTTATGGGAATTTTCAGCCTCCCCCCATGGAATATCATTAGCGGCGACTAATCGAAGGTGCCTATAAAAAAAATAAAAAAAATTCCCCCACTTTTCGCAAAAGTAACCAAACTGCATAATTACCCGAAAATTTTACAGAGATTACAAAAGAAGAAATCGATAAAATAGTAACAGGATTAAAAAATAAAAAAGGAACAGAAGAAGGAATTAGCGCAGATATATTGAAAACAGCGTGGAGAAGCATAGGAGATACAATGCTACTACTCGTAAATAAATCAATGCAAGAAGGAGTCTTCCCGGAAACGTGGAAAACGTCAACGGTAGTGCCGATCCCGAAAATAACAGGCAGTACGAAAGCCGAAGAACATCGGCTGATAAATATGCCACCAATGTACGAAAAATACTAGAAATTGCGGTAAAAAATCAAATTGTTGCGCACATAGAGAAAAACAAAATACTAAGGGACGAGCAGTCGGGTTTCCGCGAAGGCTTCTCTTGCGAAACTGCATTGCAAAACGTAATAATAAACTAGAAAAAAAGTATGGACAAGAGAGAAAATGTCGGAATAGTATTCCTAGATTTTAAGAGAGCATTTGAGACCGTCGATCGCGAAATGCTACTGATGAAGTTAAAAAATACGGAATTGAAGGAGCAGTGCTGAAGTGCTTTCAATCCTACTTAAGGGGTCTGGCCACCCTGAATTTTTATTTTTTGTCATTTTTTTTTAATTTTTTTTTTATGAATCCTTTACCACAACGGACATTTTAAGACCTGTTGCGTATGGAAACACTCGATATTGGCACATTTCCAAGGCACACAGGCACAGGCCAGGCAGAAGGCACAGGCCAAGGATTACAGGCACATTTTCCAAGTTTGAGCTAGTGCTCAAACTTGGAAAATGTGCCTGTAATGCGAACGGTTATTTGCCACTGCGGGCTGTTTGGCGCTACTGCGGCCGATTTTGCGCTAATGCGAGCGGTTGAGTCCCACTGCGCGCGGTCGACCGCGCGCTGCGACCTTTCTTCAAAACTTGCGCATATTAGCCCATACCGCTGTCGTATTGTGTCCTTTTATGTTATGAATCGTTTACTTTGTTACCTGAAGTACTGTAAAAACACAGAGTATTCTGCTCATGATGAACGTACTCAATCTAACCGTCGGAGATCGCAGCTACAGTTTCTGCACTACAGCAGACGATGAGCGCTGCGCTACAGCGCAAATTCGCGCTCAAAACGATTCTAAGGAAGCAAGAACAGCACGAAGGGACAGTCAAAGAAGGGCCCAAGACTGGCAATCAGCTGTTGAAAGAGTTGTCTATGGTCCAGGGATCGCTGATTGAAGGTAAGACTCGCCTACTTTCTTTTGCGATTATCTCGAAACTATATTTTTTGACATGGTACCTTCGAAATCTCGGAGACTAGCCGTTCGATTGCTTTCAAATTTTCACCGAATATTCTCAGATACATTATCTACAATGTTAAGTAGGATTTTTTCGATAACTTGATTAGTTTTTTTCTTATTAATGCTTTTCCTTGGAAAACATCGGTAAAAAATGATAATTTTTGTTTTGCGGCTCACCATAATTTTTCTAACGTTCGAAAAACAAAACGGCTACGCTACATTATAGTCACACTACATTGTAATAACCTGAATTTTTATTCTATTTTTCAGATGTACCATGACCGAGTTCCAGGTGGGACAAGGACCGCGCGTATCGTGTGGAGGACCCCCGCGGCAACTAACGTCACGGCGTCATTTTTAAATATTTTCAAATAAAATTTTATGATGTTACCCTTGACACTCTTTATGATAATGACCTAAATAAGAAAAATATTCCGACCGATGGTTTCGGATTTATTAATTGAAAAATGAAAAAGTTTATTTCTCGGTTCGCCAGGGTGGCCAGACCCCTTAAGAGGATGCAGCAGTTCGCTTCGAAATTTCAAAATGACGATTCGGCCACACCGTGCAACCGATCGCGACAAAAATTGAATCGGGTACAGAGAAGGATGGCAAAAAGTCGCTGACAGGGCGTTCTTTCGAAATTCCAAAATTTGTTTTTTTTTGTTACCATCGGAGTTTTTTTTGAATAACTCCGAAAATAATTGATTTATCAAAATTTTGGCTTGTCAGCGTACGCGCAATATCGAAACGAATATTTCGAGCCCTGTTGCATCAAAATCGATGCAGAATTGGCGACAAAAGCCGTTTTCGAAAAATTTTCGGAAAAAGTTATCTACATCTTACCGATTTTGTCATATTGTAGCTTATTTCAATTCCGCGTGGTGGCGCGAGCATCAATTTATTTTTGTAAACACTCGCCCCAGTCGATTCTCTCCGATCCTCGACCGCCGAACGCCGGAGAAGCTGCGTGCGCGCGCACTCGTCGTTTGCCTTACTGCACCGGCGAGGAAGTTCGAAAAAAGTGTCAGCGCGTCGCGAGAGTGCGGGAAGAAAATTATTTCTCGCGATTTGTGCGATTTACCGAGCATCTTCGACTCGGCCTGTGACTCTTGGTGTGTGTTTTCGTGATTTTCCCCACCCTTTTTCTTCTTGTCCGCAAAACGAGAGCCGCATAACCTTGTGGAAAGGTTTTACAATTTCCAAAAATCGTACACTCGAGACTTCACGGTCGCTGGCGTTGCCTTGGAGTGTGACATTTCGAGCGAAAATTTCCCGGATTACAGGTTAGTAATCTTTTATTTTTTTCACAGTTTCAAAGGGCTTCGAGTCTACATCGGTCTACTCTACACCGTAGCATTTCCCTGTGCAGGTCACGCACCCTGCCACGGCAAATGCTGGTGTAAAGTTGCCCCGTGTAGACTTCAAGCCATGCCAAGGACCAGTGAGTCTTACCGCTTGGCTTTTTTTGACAAGGCTTCAAGACTACACCGGTTACTCTACGCAGTAGAATTTTCCTGGGCAAAAGTCATGCGACTTGCACAGGATAATGCTACTGCGTCAAGTAACCGGTGTAGTCTTGAAGTCTTGTCAAAGAAAGCCAAGCGGTAAGACTCACTGGTCCTCAGCAAGGTTTGAAGTCTACACGAGGCAACTTTACTTGACGGCGACCAGTGAGTCTCACCGCCTGGCTTCCTTTGGCAAGGCTTCAAGACTACACCGGTTACTCGACGCAGTGGCATTATCCTCTGCAAGCCCCATGACTCTTGCGCAGGAAAATGCTACTGCGTAGAGTTAACCGGTGTAGTCTTGAAGTCTGGTCAAAGAAAGCCAAGCGGTAAGACTCACTTGTCGCTGGCAAGTAAAGTTGCCCTGTGTAGACTTCAAGCCTTGCCGAGGACCAGTGAGTCTTACCACTTGGTTTTCTTCGGCGAGGCTCCAAGTCTACACATGGCTACTCTACGGCGTAACATTTTCTTGTGCAGGTCACGCGACTCTTGCCACAGCAAATTCTATATGGTGTAAATTTGCCCCATGTAGACTTCAAGCCTTGCCGATGACAAGTGAGTCTCACCGCTTGGCTTCCTTCGGCAAGGATTCAAGTCTACACCGCTCAACTCTAAGCCACTTTTTTGCTCATCCCATCAATTTTAACTTTTCTTTCATCCTTCGTCGACGCAGGAACGCGAGAGAAGGCGACAACATGGCCCTCGTCCGGGCCCTCGAAAATCGACGGAAAATGGAGGAAAGAGAGAAAAAACGATTGGAGGCTCGAGCTGAAAGAATTCCCAATGAAGAAAAACGCGCTGCACAGAGAAAATTGAAATTGGTACTCGTCGAGCAAATCAGAAAGCCTGTTGAGGACATGGAACTCACTGGTAAACCTGAAATTCCTCCATTTAGGGGCGTTCTATGGCGATGGTCAAATCTAAAATGTTTATTTTCAGTTTTTCTTACATTCAAAATTGTTTGCGAGCCAAAGTTCGTGAAAAAAATTGTTAAAAATTGACTAAAAAAACGAGATACTCTGAATTCAGAATTGTCCGAGTTAATCAGTAGTTTTTATGCAATAACCAAAATTTCGGACTAATTTTACGAGCCATTTGTTTTGGAAAATGGAGCAAAACTTGTTCGATGTTACGCAAAAGCATGTGAAAAGTTTTGAGAGACTTCACCATTTAGAAATGGAAATATTTCATGTCAAAAATTGTGACTTTTGACACGCGCTCTTGTGAGAAATTACTGAAAATTATGATTTTCATAAATAAATATCTCGACTCGTGCGAAACCTCTTGAAATTGCGCGCGAGCTTTTAGACGTCACTGTTTTCTCTACGTAGTGGAAATTTGTAGGAATTCTATCGAACTTAAAAATTGACAATATTTTTGGTTTTTAATTAGAAATTAAATTAAAAAATTTCGACTTATTTTTCGTTTTCGCAGATCACAGACCTCTGTCGAAAATAAAAGGTTTGGCGGGACTGAAACTGTCGGGCCAAGCGTTTTCGGACATTGTCATGGTTCTCGAGTTCGGACACCTTCGGAGAAACAATTTCAGAGGAACTCTCGAGTTCTGTAAGTACGGAAAAAAAAAACGAGAAAAATCCCATTGAAAAGCGAGATCGAGACTAAAATTTGTATTAATTCGATAAAAAATGAAAAGAAATCCCATTGAAAAGCGGGATCGAGACTAAAATTTTTATGAAATCCAAAAATAAAAATAAAATGATCGCATTGAAAAGCGAGATCGCGACTAAAATGTAATTCGAAAAAAAAAAATTTCATCGACATGCGAGATCGAGACTAAACTTTTTATCAATTCCAAAAAAAAACGAACAAAAAATCCCATTGAAAATAAAGATTGCGAGTAAAATTTGAATTAGTTCGAAAAAAAAAAAATTTCATCGACATGCGAGATCGAGACTAAAATTTTTATTAATTCAAACAGAACGAAAAAAAATCCCACTGCAAGATCGCGACTCAAATTAAACTTGGAAAAACGCAGACATGGAATCGCTGCCGGAGCCTGAAAAGTCTGCAACTGGCGTTGTTGAACGACGAGGAAGCCGAGGAAGAAATGTTGTCGGTAATGACGCATTTGTTGGTGTGCGCGATCGAAGATTCAGGAATTCCTCAGCCAGCGCGTCACACGACGGGACTGGGTCAAAGTTTGCGTCAAGCGAACATAACGCACGCGAACATAAGCGAGGTGTTGCGAATATATTTGTACGCGAATGCGACCGGCGAGGTAAAGGCATTGACGGGAGTTTGTTTGGAGCGAGAACCCGACAGTTTTCACCGTCGGAGAGTTCAATTTCGATTGAACTTTCCGCGGTGAAAATCGTTGGAGATGCGTCGAAGGACGGCCGGTCCTTTGTGGGAAAATGATCGATTATTTGTCGATACCACCGCTCTCACGAGCGAGGACCCGACAGTTTTCACCGTCGGAGAGTTCAATTTCGATTGAACTTCCTGCGATGAAAATCGTTGGAGATACTTCCAAGGACGGCCAGTCCTTTCGATCAAAATATCGATTGTTTATCGATTCCACCGCTCTCACGAGCGAGAACCCGACAGTTTTCACCGTCGGAGAGTTCAATTTCGATTGAACTTCCTGCGATGAAAATCGTTGGAGATACTTCCAAGGACGGCCAGTCCTTTCGATCAAAATATCGATTGTTTATCGATTCCACCGCTCTCACGAGCGAGAACCCGACAGTTTTCACCGTCGGAGAGTTCAATTTCGATTGAGCTTCCCGCGATGAAAATCGTTGAAGATACGTCGAAGGACTGCCGGTCCTTTCGATCAAAATATCGATTGTTTATCGATTCCACCGCTCTCACGAGCGAGAACCCGACATTTTTCGCCGTGGGAGAGCTCAATTTCCATTGAGCTGTTCAACGGTGAAAATCGTTGGAGAAACGCCGAAGGACGAACAGTCCTTCGTATAAACAATGAAATTGTTTATAATTTTTTCACCGCTTCTTCACGAGCGAGAACCCGACGGTGCTCACCGTCGGAGAGTTCAATCCGATTGAACTTTTCAACGGTGAAAATCGTTGAAAATACGCCGAAGGACGGAAATTCTTTCGTATAAACAATACAATTGTTTATAATTTTTTCCACCGCTTTCACGAGCGATAACCCGACGGTTTCCACCGTCGGAGAGTTCAGTTCCGATTGAACTTTTTAACGGTGAAAATCGTTGGAAATACGCCGAAGGACGCACAGTCCTTCGTATAAACAATAAAATTGTTTACAATTTTTTCACCGCTTCTTCACGAGCGAGAACCCGACGGTGCACATCGTCGGAGAGTTCAATTCCGATTGGAGTTTTTAACGATGAAAATCGTTGGAAATACGCCGAAGGACGCACAGTCCTTCGTATAAACAATAAAATTGTTTACAATTTTTCCACCGCTCCCTCACGAGCGAGAACCCGACGGTTTCCACCGTCGGCGGCATTGACACGCGGCAAACGTCATTCATCGAGTCTCCAGCTCGCTTCGTGCGGAACGCTGGAACTCGATGGAAGATGCGTGCCGTGACATCTGGCGGTAGTCTGCAGAAGCTCGTGTCGAATTCTGCAGTACCACCAGGAATGGGGGGGGGGCGCTGTCATTTTCCATCGACTGCTGCATCCTCTTAAGTACTCGGACACAACAAGTTAAATATGGAGAGATTATTTAAAAAAAACGGACAACAAAACATGGCGTACCGCAAGGGTCTGTACTCGGTCCGATTCTTTTTGTACTGTATATAAATGACATTGTTAATCAATTGGAATGTTGTAAATGTAAAATGTTTGCTGATGATACTGTGATATATGTGAGTGGAAATGACGACGGTGAAATAGAAAGAGAACTGAATGAAGATTTGAAGAACATAAATCAGTGGTTATATGAGAATGGATTGAGACTGAACACAACCAAAACTAAATTTATGATGATATCGAAAACTTTATAGGATGAATCGCTGTAAAATAAGCATAGAGAATAAACAAATAGAAGAAATTAAAGAAATAAAATACCTTGGCGTAGTAATCGATAACAACTTAAAATTCAACGAATTAGCCATGTTTGTAGTGAAAAAAGTCGCGAAGAAAGTTAACTGGATGTATAGATTTTAATCTATACAATCTATTTATTTTAATCTATTTATAAATACGTGTCTTTACCCACGCTAGTCACAGTGTACAAAACCATCATTGCACCACATTTTGAATATTGTAATACGTTGATGTTGAGTATGAGTGATTATTCGCTGGACAATATGCGAAAAGCGCAAAATCGGGCGATGCGAGCAATATTGAGATGCGACAGATACACAAGAATTAAAGATATGCTGGAGGTGCTTTGTTTTATGAGTATAAGGGGAAGAATGCGGTATAATGTTTGTGTCCTTGTATATAAAATGCAAAAGGGGTGGGTGCCCAAATATCTGACGCAAGAAATTCAAATGGTAGGAGACAGACACGGCCATAATACTCGACAGCGGGGTAATATAAACACCAATCAATGCAAAACAACAGCGGGACAAAAGTGTTTAACGTACGCAGGCTTTGGAATATTCAATAAGTTACCAGCGGAAGTTAAAGAAGCAGAAAGTCTTGAATACAAAAGAATTGCAAAGAAGCATGTGAAAGATGAGGAAATAATGTGAAAGAGAAATACTAGGTAAAAAATGAAGTGGAACTAATGTAAAGGTGGAGATAAAATATAAATGGAACATAAATGTAAGCTCTGGACAAGGGCATAGTAGCGGAAGCTAAATAAAGCATATTCAATCAATCTCTTTCTCGCTCTCTTTCGCTTTCTCACTGTCTTTTTCGCTCTCCGACGATCTTTTCGGTCTCTTACACCTTATTTCGCTCTCTTTTGTTCTTCCACGCTTCTCTCAATCTCTCCTACCCTCTCGCTTCGCCATGTCACACTTTTGCGCTCCATGTGGCTTTTTCCTACTCTTTTTTTCGCTCTCTCTGAATTTTCTCGGTCCTTCGCGCTCTTCTTCGATTTTTCAAGCTTTCTCATTCTTCCTTTTGCTTTCTGTCGCTCTCATCTGCCATCCTTCACTCTTTCTTTGCTCTCGGGCTGTCTCTCTTGCTTTATCTCGTTCGGTTCTGGGCGTGATGGTATCTCGGTTTACAGTCTGCGTTGTGCTGGCCATTGTCTTATTAACCAATTGGTCACTCTATTTAGAGAGAGTTCTCTCCGGAAATTTACAAGCTATTGAAAAATGTCAAGGCAAAGGCAAAGCAGTGCGGTTACAAATATGTTTGTGTAAAACATGAATTCTCGTTGTGTGTATGTGTGTGTATCGGTGCAAGATGTTTCTAGGGTCCTGCGAGCGAAAAAGCCGAGAGGCCGTGGAGAGAAGTTACCATAGTAACGAGGAAGAGAAAGGAAATTATTATTCTCGGAAAAAGAGAGCGAGTCGCACGTATAATTAACTTTTGATTCGTGGCACGATTAATTCAGTTATTTAATAATGTATTGTCACTGATTAAATAAATATCCTTCATAATTTGTTATCCGCCCTCTTATATTTATCAGAAGTGGGATTCGAGTGCAATACGAATTAAGATACGTGAGTGAGATGTTGGAAAACGTGCCGGACTCTCGTTGAGAAAGATTTTACGGGTGACGAAATCGTCAATATTATAATTTACCGGCGTGGACCTGATAAGTAGCGGTCTAGCAACGGATTTACGTGCGGGTCAAATCAAGGGAAATTCAGGCGGGATTGTTACGAAAAAAAAATATATATATTTAACTCGTTCATTAAGAAAGAAAGATCGAGATTGTTATTATTCGCCGTTTATGTGTGTGCGTGGTAGAACGAATACGTCGTTCAAAAAGTTTTCCGCGTAGATTGCCAAGAACTGAAAACTTGGACAAGTGTGTAGCATTGAACAAACGTGTGCAAATACGATGGAGGCAGCGAATCGTTTCAAGCTACCACAGTTCAAGGAAAAATTGAGAAAACGCGATTTGGTGACGACGGGATCGAAACACCAATTAATTGCCAGGTTAATAGAAGCAGATCCGGATGGGGGCTGGATGGGTGAGCCAGGGCTCTCGGACGACGAGGTTGAACGAACCAACGATCAACTCCGACTTGAACGCGATAGAGCCGAAATACTACAACAAGAACTGGAGGTTACTCGGCGAGAACGAGACGTAGCTCGACGAGAAGCAGAATTAGCCCAACGCGAATTGGAAGCTGCAACCGTGCGGAATCCCGGACCCGCCCGATCTAATAATGATTTGCCAACACAGTCCAGAAGAGAGGAAGAGGTACGTGCAGTGCAGCCACAAGTACGTGCAGACGTCAAAGGTATCGGAGAATTATTAGGAGAGTTTGACGGAACCAATCGTTACTTTGAAGATTGGGAAAAACAAGTCCGATTGGTCAAGACGCTCTTCGCAGTAGACGACGCCATTATGAAAATAATTATCAGCTCCAAGCTGAAGGCAAAAACGGATCAGTGGTTCCGCTCGAAATCAGAATATACTGAAATGACCCTCGACAGAGTGCTCGATGCAATGAAGGATGCATTCGATCAGAGACCGAGCAAAGTTGACCGGATAGTCTAAGAGCCCACGACACTAAACCTAGTTCGGTAAGACTACCGGATGAGATATATATAATTAGTCACGTCATTAAGGGGGGAACACGAAATGGCGATGCTGCAATGCAAAAAACCTGGCGGCGACATAAAAAAAAAAAAAAATTATTAAAAAATCTGGTTTCTAGTATGATAAGACTCCCAATTTTTATTTGTTCCTCGAAATAGGGGAGTGATAGGACTATACGATAATGCAGTGCTGCAAGCCCCCCTGATTGGTCTAATCAGTGGCAGCAGCATGATAAGCGACGCCTCGTATCTAGGTATCTAGTATGATCGATCTCCTCAAAAAACCCAAGCTCATCCGAAAGGTTATCAATTTCTGTGTGAGAAAAACCACTGCTGCATTTTCCAAACAGTGGAGAAAGTGGTTGCTGCAGCGATCGAAGGTCGCCGTCCGCGCGGCTGCATTCGGCGTTTCAATTTAGTTTTGTCAGCAATCGACCGTTTCTTTTCGATTTTTACCGGTTAAATACGCGTCCTACGGTCACATATGAATAATTTTACGTGTCGTTGATTGTTTAAACAAATTAAATCGACATACACTACCGCTCAAAAGTTTGGATACACTTGTCCAAGTTTCTTTCCGCACTTAAAGTTAGATAACTCTGCCAAAAAAAAGATTCAAATTTCCGAAGCAAGGTTTTAAAAAGAATAAATCAGGCTTTGATTTGCCGCATTTCAATAATTTTTTTCGCCCCGGTATGGTCTTTGGTTTGTGATCGTTTTTCGGTCTTTTTTCGACCCTCACGAATCAGGCGCGCAATTGAAGGAAATGTAATTTATTTTTTTTCACCTTGAAAAACTTAAAAAGGACGGTAGAATCTCCATTTTTGTTTTTGGAAAAAAATTTTGCGATTTTTTTTCGCAAAGTTATCGTATTTTTCGCTAACAACGATATATTTTGAAAAATTCAAAATAACACAACAACCATATGGATCAAGAAAAAATGGTAGGAATACAAAAAGTTGCGGATTTTTCTAATAAAACGTCTAGAATTTTTTCAGAATTGTTCGGGGAACTTTTTTTTTGAGTGTTTTTTTTTTCATAGATCACGAATGAAAATTTTTGTTTTCTCTCGATAGAATGTTTGAAGGCACTCACCGTGTTCAAACAAGTTTTCCATCGAGAAAACCGCCTTTTTGGCGCCTTTCTGATTTTCCGATCGAGCTCGATCGAGGCGGTTTTTTCGATGAAAAACTTGTTTAAACGCGGTGAGTGACTTCAAACATTTTATCGAAGAAAAAAGAAATTTTCACTCGTGATATATGAAGAAAAAATACTCAAAAAAAAAAGTTTCCCTGAAAAATTCTGAAAAAATTCCAGATGTTTTATCAGAAAAAACCGCAAGTTTTTGTATCCTTACCATTTTTTCTTGATCCATATGGATCTTGTGTTATTTTGAATTTTTCAAAATGTATCATTTTTAGCGAAAAATACGGTAACTTTGCGAAAAAAAAATCGCAAAATTTTTTTCCAAAAACAAAGATGGAGATTCTGCCGTCCTTATTGAGTTTTTCATGGTGAAAAAAAAAATTACGTTTCCTTCAATTGTGCGCGCGATTCGCGTGGGTCGAAAAAAAACCGAAAAACGACCACAAACCAAAGACCACACCGGGACGAAAAAAAAAAAAAAATATTAAAATGCGGCAAATCAAAGCCTAATTTATCCTTTTTAAAACCCCGCTTCGGAAATTTGAATATATTTTTTTTCGGCAGAGTTATCTAACTTAGAGTGCGAAAAGAAATTTGGACAAGTGTTTCCAAACTTTTGAGCGGTAGTGTATTTTATGTGATATTGTTCGATTTTTTAGCCATTTTCATTGTGTTGTTTTTAATTTTTTCTCAAAAGTCTTTCGTAACATTTTATAGTAATATTTTTTTTTCTGAAAAAGTACCAAATATAATTGTTTCAACGAATAAGATTCTATTAATTATTCCAAGGTTCTGGATTTTTCAGCCTTTTTTTGGATATTTATTATTTCGCGTGGCACGTACAAATCTCTTCCGCTTTATTTTTTCATCAAACCATGATATGTATTTACGATCGCGGAAATCGTTTGAACTAATGGAAAGTTCTGTACCCGAGACATGAAGATTTCTTGGCTATTTATTTCTAGCAGAAATCAAGTCGTCGATAGTACATATTGTAATCCTCCATTCGTGGACAATATATTAGCTATGTCGATTGACACCGAAGAAAACGGTGAAGATGAATTCGATTTCGTTATATTCGATTCGGATGACGAAAAGTAGCGTGAAAATAATTACTGATAAGAAAGAAATAGTTTACAGGAAGAATAAAAATTAGTTTATAAGAATAAGAATTTTTAATTAAGACTAATCTTGTTATTAGTATTTTTTTCACACCTCATGTTCTTGACACGTCATGTTGTCGTACTTGTAAAATAAAATAATATATTGATAAGATGATCAAATTATTGGAAAAACGAATCTTCGTTTTTTATTGCCCGCATCCAAACTTAAAAATACCATTTCATCTTCATACTCATTCAAAATTATTTGTTTGAACAATCAACGACACGTAAAATTATTAATATGTGACCGTGGGACGCGTATTTAACCGGTAAAAATCGGAAGGAACCGGTCGATTGCTGACAAAACTAAATTGAAACGCCGAATGCAGCCGCGCGGACGGCGACCTTCAATCGCTGCAGCAACCATTTTCTCCACTGTTTGGAAAATGCAGCAGTGTTTTTTCTCATACAGAAATTGATAACCTTTCGGATGAGCTTGGGTTTTTTGAGGAGATCGATCATACTAGATACCTAGATACGAGGCGCCGCTTATCATGCTGCTGCCACTGATTAGACCAATCAGGGGGGCTTGCAGCACTGCACTATCGTATAGTCCTATCACTCCCCTATTTCGAGGAACAAATAAAAATTGGGAGTCTTATCATACTAGAAACCGGATTTTTTTATAATTTTTTTTTTTTTTTATGTCGCCGCCAGATTTTTTGCATTGCAGCATCGCCATTTCGTATTCCCCCATTAATGACGTGACTTATTATATATATCTCATCCGGTAGTCTTATCGAACTAGGTTTAGTGTCATGGGCTCTCCTACTACGAAGGGTGCTGGCCGGACGCCTCCTCGCGCACTCACGGGGAACCTCGGAAAGGCTCCCTCATAGCCGAGGTGGTTAAATCTGAGTCTCGCGAAGTCCGTTGAACTGAGCGGATCGTTCCGAAAGTTCGGTCAATGCACTGCTAGTCCTGTGAATTTTTGATTAAAATTAACGGTGTTCAGTGACGCAGGGCACGAGTCCTTACGCCGAGCCTAAGTTGTGACTCAATTAATTGTGTTGTTCGCAATAGACCCAACAATTATCGTTCAAAAAAACCATAACCCGCGAGCACGGGAACGGGTAACCGCCAATGGCGGGTAAAAATGCGAAACGTGACCGCTCGTGCGAAAAAACTGAGGGTCGTGGATTGAACCCAGAAAGATCAAACCGTGTAAGCAAACAAGCTGAAATGCCTAAGCTAACCTCTGACAAACTTGACAAGCTTTACCTACAAGCTCGTGCAAGAAAAAAACTATTGAACAGCCGGGCCCTAAACCCAACTCCTAACCTCTCAACGCAGAGGAGAGCTAACGAGACGCAAACGAGTGCAGTTGCGCCATCTATGCTGGACTCCACTCAACCAGGCCCAACTGCCTTATCAACAGATGGTTGGGAATCTCCAAAGAAAACGAGGAGAGCGAAAGATAATGCAGAGCTAACCGACCCCCATCAGTCGGCAAAAAAAAATCAGTACGAGCTTCTCTCTGACATGGAAGAGATGGACGAGGGCGATAATTCCAGGCCCCATAGCCCTGAAATCGCACAACAAAAGCGTCAGAGACCGCCCCCGATCCACACCCACAACTCGAATATAAACGCCTTAGTGTCCCTCCTTACCACAAACGGAATAGAGAAAAAAGCCTTTACGATCAGCCAAGCGGACGACCAAAGCCACACAATATGGCCCGCGACAGAGGCGATCTTCGCAGCGATCACGACACACCTGAGCTCAGCAAAAATCTTGTACTACACGTATACTCCAAGTACCACCCGCCCCAAATCGTACCTTCTGAAAGGAATCAGAGGAAATTTCTCGGACGAAGAAATCCTGACCGAAATCAACGAACACGAGCTAAAGGAAGTAGAGATACTTAAATTCTCCAAATACTTCTTTGACTCAGCAAATAAACAACGACATCACTACATCATCCAAATATCGCACGCCAGCTCACCAAAAGAACTCTTCAAAATCGGCTGGCCAGCGTACCAAAGAGTGCGCTGGGAACGACTCAAGAAACCGAACATATTCCAGTGCAAGAACTGCCAGCGTTTAGGCCACGCCAGTCAGAATTGTCACCTGATGTTCAGGTGCGTCAAGTGTGCAGGAGACCACGGGCCCAAAAACTGCCCCATCACGCCAGCTGATGCAAAAAACACCCTCAAGTGTGCCAACTGCAACGAAGTAGGACACCCTGCATCCTTTAAAGGCTGCAGCTATATCAAATTCGCGCTGGGCCTCAAACGCGAACAAAAAACCATTGTGCAAAGCCAGCAGGACCGAAAAATCAATCGAATTGCAACGACAACTAACGGACATATGTCATACGCTCAAGCCGCCCTTGTACCTCCAAGGAGCCAGCGCCACCAACCACCACCAAACCACCGAGAACCAACGACTCACCACCATCAACCCCACTGGGCACAAGGCAACCAGGCTCAGCATCCCCGCATCGCCACACCTAACGCTTCGCCTGATTGGATAAGCGATCTAAAAAGAGAATTGGCAGCGCTAATAACTGGGCAACTACAACCGATTGCAACCCAAGTGGCAATGAATTCAGCCAAGATCGAGTACCTCCTCGCAACGCTACCCCATGGACAGAATCAACTACCAAATGGCGGTGCAAGCCAATGAGAACTCTCACCTCAGAATAGCCGCGATTAACGCCAACTCTATAGTGGCCAATTACCGAAGGGCCGAGATCCTCGACCTAGCAACAAACCACAACCTAGATATAGTCTTAATCTCTGAGACAAAGCTCACCCCGAGGCACAAGCTAGCCTTCAAAGATTACAATATTTTCAGATCCGATCGCCCCAACGCCACTCAAGGCGGGGGCACAGCGATCCTGGTTAAAAAGTCTATAAAGTACGAAATTATTGAATACCCCTCCTCGAATAAAAACGAGATCCTCGAGTTTACAATTATCAAGCTGCAATCGCAAAAAATCACGAACCTGTACATCGTCAGTGCCTATGGAACAAATGACAACAGGCAACTATTTGTCCGTGAACTAGATGAGCTATTCAACAAGTTGGAGCTCCACCTAAACAACAGATACTACATCGTCGCAGGCGACCTGAACATCCGACGCAAAGTATGGGGGGACCGCGGTAATAACCAACGAGGCAAATACTTCACCAGATGGGAGGACAGGGAATCCCTGCTCTACAAATTAGCATGCTGAGCTCTAAAGGACCCCACTTACAAGCCGGCCAATACGTACCTCGACGTATGCCTCGCAGACACGCGCCTAGAGATCAACTGCTCTCAAAACGACAAACTTGAGACGATACCGTATGACAGCGACCACGATGCTATCCTGATAAAGGTAAGGCTGTCCAATGACGAAATCATCACGCAAGACCATAACGCCCAACCAATCCGTCGTAACTTCAAAGCCACCAATTGGACCAAATTCTCACAAAAGTTAGCGACAAAGTTCACTACCGAGATCCCAGCGACTCGTAACCTATCAATTTCAGAAATAGACGAAAATCTCCTGAATATAAGCTCAGCAATACGGGAGACCATAAACACCACGGTCCCAGTTCCTAAGAGCGCCGATGCCACGCACAAATGCCTAACGCCAGCGATAAAATCGCTCTAAAAAGACAAATCATACCTACTATCGCGCCTACATAGTCTGCGTAAACATCACCCAACTATGAGCCGCCCCAGGACCAGATTTATCGCATCGTTGCTTAAAGAGATTGAGCTGTGTCTGCAATACAGGTTTAGGACAGAAACCGAGAAATACTGGACTAACAATAAGCAACTAAAAAGCATAAATCACCAAGTCTCCGAGGACTTCTTCCCGAAGGTAAATAGAATGCTCAGATCCAAGCCGCCATTGTCAATCAGCGAATTACAGATCAGCCAAGACAACCATGAACTCCTGAGACGTAGTAAATGCATCCTTAATAACATCCCAGTAGTAGATGGCAAACGGGTTTTCACGGCAGCGAGTGACAAGCTCAACATATTAGGAGCCTTTTATGAAGGGGTAAACGCCCCTCGCTCACTCAACGAACACTCACGGCTCAAACCAATAGTTGACGCAGCTGCAACAGCCATCAAATCAGAGTTGAACACAAAAAGGCTAGAGAATAAGACGTATATAACATTCTCGGCCGAGAACACAGCCCTACACCCGCATATCGCAGTCAACCAACTGGACAACCCCCACCCGTTCTGCACGGAGCAATTAATAACAAAAATCCTCTCCAAACTACCGAACAAAACGTCGAGCGGACTAGATGACATCCCACCTATTGTCCTCAAACACCTCCCACCAAACGTCCCACATGGAAATAAAGTACATAAAAAGTATACGGAAAGATATATAAAACATATATAAAATATATGTTGTTCGAAAAGTGAGATATGTCAAATATATTTTGGAAGATGATCAAAAACCTAAAGAAAATATAAATATAAATATATTCAAAATGTCTGCTGAAATATATTAGACACACAAACTGAAAATGCGTGTTATATACTCGGGAATATACCAGCAATTATACGCTGACGTATAAAAAGAAATATATTCAACGTATGTATAAACTTGATAAAAAATGCATCAAAAATATGAATTTTATTGTACACTTACCGATCATGTTGTGTACTTCGGGGTACTTGAGAAGTGCTTCCGTAGTACACGTATCGTTTGTAAGGACCTCTTTTTTGTCCATGCATCTTCGTATCACTCTTTCCCGGGAAAACGCTTTAGATTATTTCGGAGCTAATAGCGAAGTTGAATCAATCATAATAATTGCATCGTCTCCGCTTGTCACGAAAATAACATTTGCCTGCCGAGGCATAGCATTTCTTTTTTTTCTTCCGAAATAAAGCAAAAGCGGTATTTATCTCTTCAATAAATCGGGAAAAAATACGTGGATCTCTGCACACCCTCCTCGAAACCGTGTGAAGTGAAATATATATGAATTTGACGTTAACGGAAGTATAAACACGTCGCTCTTGTCGCTGGGAGGAAGAAAACGACCATAGTCTGTGTTTAATTTTGCACAGCGTGAAGTTCAAAGGTAGTTAACCTTTTTTGTGGAATCTGAGGAATACAAATGGTAAGTTCAACTAACGAATATCGAAAATTTTCGTTCATAATTATTCGTAAATTTTAATGGACTTTTGCTACCTATGGATATAGAGAGAATTTTGTTAGACGTCATTCGTTTTGTTTAAAAAAGAAAGATGTCAAAATCTCGATCAATATCGTAGCCAATATCTTATGTGTTTAGGAAAAGATGGGAAAAAAATTATTTGCATTGATAAAATGGATTGGTGGTGACGATGACAAAAGCTACAGCCCTGAAGTTCCCGTCGAATGGATCAAGGGCTTTGATATAAAAGATTTTCAATCAGAAACATTTGATCATTCTCTAAGCTACGTAATTGAATGGCATACGACCAAAAAAGAACCCCCAGGTGGCTGGCCGGTATACGACGGATACGTCATCGCCGTATCACGTAAGTGATTGAAACATTTAATTTGGATTATGCAATTGAAACTGAAATAAAAAATTGGAATATAGTCGATTTTCTGATGCCCAACCCGGATTGTCAACCATATATTAAGAGTCGCGGTAGCGACTCGAGACAAGTACATTTACCTCGAGTCTCTACAAGACACTTATACCCGAAGCGACTCGATTCGAGCCACCTCCCAAAAATGTTTCTTGAAATATTTATTCAATAAAATCATTTCAGAGTATTGTGCAGGTTCACGTATTTTTTATTTTTTTTGTCTCTCGAACGGGACTTGTTAGAACCCTGAAGGTGGACTCGTTTTGATAATATTAATATTTTTTTAATTCATAGCTCCGAAAAATTGAGCATTTTTTCGCACACATTCTTGATGCTCAACTATTTTTCCACGATCGCGGTCTAGTGACAAAACTAGTAATATTCGTCAAATTTGGTGATATCCCAAATAGAACTGTCGTTCGCAGCTGGATGTGACAGATCAACAACCGTAACCGATGTGACACTAGTATAAGGTTATAAAGATCGCGGATTAATGGTTTTTTAAATTGTGACAGTGAAATAAACAGAATGGGGATCAAATAGTGCCGGAATTAATGGAAAATGTAAGACCACAGAGACCAACAGCAAGAATTCATCATCTATAGATTGTTTGGCTGAAACTTTTGAGGCATGGGAAAATTTCACAATGTTGAAATTTCCATCCTTGGAATGCAACGAAATTATCTTTTTTCTTGAACAGAGCTCATGATTATCTTATTCAATATTTTGTCCGTGCAATAGAAGGATTTTTTTTTATCCAAACACAGGATCGATAGAAACATTGTCATAGTTTTTTGAATTTGAACAAAAAATTCAAAGAAAAAGTATTTTTCGTTGGAACGCAACGTTGCGAACATTAGTGTCATAAAATCAAGAGTCGCGGTAGCGACTCGAGACAAGTACATTTGAAAGAGATCGCTACAAGACACTTTTACACCAAGAACCGCGTTTCCAACTGTTTTCGAAAATTTTCGAAAATTGTTTCCAGAATATCTTATGAATTAGAGAGTTTTGAAGGATGTCCAAGATTCACGTATTTTTTATTTTTTTTTCTCTTTCGATCGTGACTATTTGCAACTCTGTAGCTTGTTCCATGTTGCAGATATTAATATTTTTCTTTTTTCGTTGCATTAAAAAATTGTCAATTTTTTCGCACAGATTTTTGATGTTTACTTGTTTTTTTCGCAGTCGCTTTCTAGTGACACTAGTAATATCTAGTGACATACACTAAACATATACCTATATATTTGTTCTCTTTCCCAAAAACGTCAAAAAGAGGTGCAAGAAAGATAACGGTTATGAAGATCGCGATTATTTTAAATAGTGTGGTTAGAAAGATCGCGAATGTAAAAATTGTGGTTATTTCTAACAGCTGTGCGGAAAAAATCGCGGTTATAAAGATCGTGATTCCAAAAATTTCGGTTATCAAATTAAAGTCTAGAAGGTTGCTGAACAACGTGTTATATGGGAGAAGCACCAGTTCAAAATCTGTTGGTATTTTTCATTCTTAATTTATATTACTTTTTTGTCGCATAAATTTTTATTTAATTTTAATTTCATTTCGAATAAAAAAAATTCGGGAAAGTACTGAACAGCGCTATACAGGAGCGCAGCAACAGTTCTGAAGACATAAGTACTTTCATCTAGAGTCGCTCTGATCTCTCGTCCAATTCCGAATGTTGGAATGCAGTGAAAACTGATAATTCTTCATAGTGAAGCACAAAATTTGCTTACAGTATATTTGTCAAAGTTTTTCTTACGTAAAAATTTAATTGTATAAACCATCGAGCCGCTGCCCCGTCTCTTGATAATTAGTATGCCTTGCGGGAAAGTTTCCAGTTGAAAATTACCAAAAAGTAGACAAATCCTAGCCAAACACAGCATAAATGCTGTTTAAAAAACCTAGACAAGTACATTTACTCCCGCAAAATAGTGGTTTTTGTTGAAAAAAGTCCCGTGCAAAAAATTTAAATCAATTAAACCTTTCCAAAAAACGGTTCTCTTCTAAAAAAAAAGTTGATTTGTGACTTCACAAAAAATTACGAAATAAACCGAGATCCACTGAAACGTACACGATCAAGTACGCAGAGCTTTGTGAAGTTGACAACTCCAACCTTCGCAAAATTTTGGACTTCGCCAAATGTTAGTCACAGAGTACTTGTCCGGCCCGACAAATTTTCAGGCAACATGTGGCTGCAAATACCCTTCAATTTTCACAATAAATTCACAGACACATCAATTCTGTAGCTTATAAGCCGGACTGGATAATTTTTGCACATTTCCGAAGGCTCTATGAACTCCCTTCCGAGCTTCAAAGATTTCTTCTGTGATTTCCTCAATCGCTTATCCAAAATTTAAAGGTTCCAATTCCATTTTTCACTCGTAAAATAGCTTTAGCTAAAGTTGTCGGGCCGGACAAGTACTCTGTGACTAACATTTGGCGAAGTCCAAAATTTTGCGAAGGTTGGAGTTGTCAACTTCACAAAGCTCTGCGTACTTGATCGTGTACGTTTCAGTGGATCTCGGTTTATTTCGTAACTTTTTGTGAAGTCACAAATCAACTTTTTTTTTAGAAGAGAACCGTTTTTTGGAAAGGTTTAATTGATTTAAATTTTTTGCACGGGACTTTTTTCAACAAAAACCACTATTTTGCGGGAGTAAATGTACTTGTCTCAGTTTTTTTACAGCATATTAAAACTAGCCTCGGTGCGCTCGCTTCGCTGGGCACACAATGGTCATATCGACCCCAATGGAAATGATTATTTCAGTGGCTTAGGCTGTGCGTTGTCTGTCAGTCAGTCAGTCATGCAACAGTTATATATGTAATAATGAGAAAAAAAATTTTTGATACATTTTTTTTTCAATTTTTTTTTTGGTGGAGAACGAACAAAATCCGTTCTTGGTGGGCGTTTATTAAAGAAGAAGAGTATAGAAAATAAAAAATGAAAAAAATTAAATAAAAAAATTGAAAAAAAAAATTAAAAAAAAAAAAAATTTCGATAAATTTTTTTGGATAGAGAACGAACAAAATCCGTTCTTAGTGAGCGACTACGATGCGAGAGGAGTAACCGTGACAAATTTCGTGATCGTAACTTCATTGGTTTAGGCTGTGCGTTGTCTGTCAGTCAGTCAGTCAGTCAGTCAGTCACGCAACTCTTTTATATATGGGGCATTCCACGCCAAATCGGACATCATTCTGCTTTAGCATCTCCGATTTTTTCGTTAATTTTTTATATTATAATACCCATTGAGAGAGATTTTCATGATTTTTTTCAATTTTTTTCGTCCAGCCGTTTTCGAGATACCGATTTTTCAAAAAAATCCTTCTTTGTTTTTCAAAGATCCGTAACTTTTCGGAAAATGGATCGATTGGGACGTTTTTTTTTGAATTTTTTTTTTTACGGAACTTTAAGAGTACACTATCAGAAAAAATCCGAAACCGTCTTTTTTCAATATTTCGAGTTTTTTTCTATAAAATGTTGATTTCCGAAAATCACGTAGCGATCGATTTTCTTGAATTTTTTTCCTAAAAAACTATAACTCACACCGCAATTTTTAAGCCTAGTCCCGTGATGGGTAAATGATGGGATCCATTTTTTTCGAATTTCTGAAATTTCATGTTTCTTTTTTAAACCACGTAGCAACCGATTTTCTTCAAATTTTCCGTTGAAATACTGTCATGCATCATGCAACTTTGGAATCCATGTTTTTTTGAATGTTAACATTTTTTGTTACACTTACACTACCAGCGAAAAGTTTCCGGACAAAAATTTGAAAGAGTGCCTGAACGGTTGGCCTAGACCAATTTAACCAACGCCGTTTTGAAGAGGACGGTTCCACCTTCAATTTGGTTTTTTTTTAAAATGTCTACGATTTTTTTTACACTCAGCACTCAGTTTTGGAAACGACAATTTTTCTTCTTCTTTCTTTTTAAGAAAAAACGAAAAATCTTTCATAAAAAACGAAAAATCTTTGAAAAAAAAAATCGTAGGAAAATTTTAGAAAAATGAAATTGAAGCGTGGTCTTCTACCTTTATGATTTCATCCACAGAAATGCCTAAAAAACATTTTGACTCTAAACGGGGTCCACTCTAAACAGTGATGGAAAACGACACAAAAGTGTCGTTTTCAAAACTGAGTGCTGAGTGTAAAAAAAACCGTAGAAATTTAAAAAAAAAGCAAATTGAAGGTGGAACCGTCCTCTTTAAAACGGCGTTGGTTAAATTGGTCTAGGCCAACCGTTCAGGCACTCTTTCAAATTTTTGTCCGGAAACTTTTCGCTGGTAGTGTAAGTGAAACAAAAAATGTTAACATTCAAAAAAACATGGATTCCAACGTTGCATGATGCATGACAGTATTTCAACGGAAAATTTGAAGAAAATCGGTTGCTACGTGGTTTAAAAAAGAAACATGAAATTTCAGAAATTCGAAAAAAATGGATCCCATCATTCACCCATCACGGGACTAGGCTTAAAAATTGCGGTGTGAGTTATAGTTTTTTAGGAAAAAAATTCAAGAAAATCGATCGCTACGTGTTTTTCGGAAATCAACATTTTATAGAAAAAAACTCGAAATATTGAAGAAAGACGGTTTTGGATTGTTTCTGATAGTGTACTCTTAAAGTTCCGTAAAAAACAAAAAATTCAAAAAAAAACGTCCCAATCGATCCATTTTCCGAAACGTTACGGATGTTTGAAAAACGAAGAACGATTTTTTTGAAAAATCGATCTCTCGGAAACGGCTGGACGAAAAAAATTGAAAAAAATCATAGAAATCTCTCTCAATGGGTATTATAATATCAGTAGAAAAATAATTACTCAATTTTCTTCATATCACTTTGACATAAAAAACAATTTAGATTTACAAAATGTAATGCATTTTTCCTTCCCTACGAACGATATTTTGAAATTCCCCAAAATTTTCTCAAAAACTCTCAAGCTCAATCGACAAAAAGAAATGAAATCATTGCAACATAGCCAAGAATTAAAAAAATAATGAATAGCTACATTTCACAGGGAAACATGTGCACCCTCAATACATTTTGTGTATTTAAGGGTCTGCAAAGGCTCTACAAAAAAATGCAAAAAATTGGCGTGCATGGTTAACTAAAAAAGTTCGGCGAAGGTCTGCGTCACTGTTCTTATTAGAAGTTTCCGCATGCACGCGCAAAGTAGCATTATGACGTCATGTAATGGGGAATGGAACATCCTCCGAAATTCTAAATGTTCGCTGTTTTTTCTGTTCTCTTTCCGCGATGATAATTCCATATTATTCCAAATTTCCTATTTCCTATTTCCTATTATGGTGATATTTCCTATTTCCATATTAAACAAAAATCTCTCCTCTTTGCACAATTAATAATCATTTTTCAAAGTCTGGAGAGCCAAGGGGAACGAAACTTTCAAAAAATTTCATTCCATGCAATCTGATAAATGTTTTTTTATCTTGACGAGATTTGAATGAAAACGATTTCGATTTTTCAGATGAAAAACGGAAATTCTATTTTAGGCAGTTGTTCAAGTTTGTCCGCCTCTCCCTAAAATTGATTCTTTATCTTTCCGGGCTTTTTTAGTTAACCATGCACGCCAATTTTTTGCATTTTTTTGTAGAGCCTTTGCAGACCCTTAAATACACAAAATGTATTGAGGGTGCACATGTTTCCCTGTGAAATGTAGCTATTCATTATTTTTTTAATTCTTGGCTATGTTGCAATGATTTCATTTCTTTTTGTCGATTGAGCTTGAGAGTTTTTGAGAAAATTTTGGGGAATTTCAAAATATCGTTCGTAGGGAAGGAAAAATGCATTACATTTTGTAAATCTAAATTGTTTTTTATGTCAAAGTGATATGAAGAAAATTGAGTAATTATTTTTCTACTGAGGTTGCGATCTTTTAAAATTGGCGTTCTTTTTTTACTTTTCAAAAGTATTTTTCCACGGATTTCTCTTCTTTTTGAAAAGCGGGATATTCATCAACATTTTTTTGTAATTATAGAGGCATTATTTGTTCTGGTTGGTTATTCTTGAAATAAAATAAATCTCTTCAAAAACTTCTGTCGACACCCCTGGTAAATTCCTTTAAATATCTCGACAACAGTCATGATCAAAGACTTAAAAAACTCTCATCGAGAACCTTGTTCAATCCCTCAAGGAAACCACGAAGAGACTCGTGGTCAATCTCTCAATGAAACCTCAGTGAGGCCCTTAGTCAATCCCTTAAAAAAGCTCGTCTACCCTTGGCTAGTCTGTTGCAAAAATCTCGTCAAGACTTTTTGTCGACTCTTTAAAAAATCCCATCCAGACTCTTGACTAATCCCTTAAAAAAGTCTTGGCACGATTCTTGGTCGATCTGTTGAAACAAGTCTCGACCAGAATCTCGATGAATCTTTTGAAAAAGTCGCGGCGAGATTCTTTATGAATCCCATAAAAAAAGTCTCTGGACGCTTCCACTCAATACCTTGAAAAACTTCCGTCGACACCGCTTCCGCAAATCCCTTCAAAATATATCGGCGAGGGTCATGATAAACCCCTTAAAAATTCTCGTCCAGACTCTTGACCAATCCCTTAAAAAAGTCCTGGCGAGATTCGTGGTTAATCCCTTAAAAACTCCCATTAAGAGCCTTGGTTAACCCTTTCGAAATTGTCGTCCAGACTCTTCGTTAATCCCTTAAAACCATAGTGACGAGACTCTGAGTTTAGTAAATATTAACTAACTCTTAAGAAACCACGTTCGAGACCACTGGTGAGCGCCTTAAAAAATTCCGTCAAGACTCTTCGTCAATCCCTCAAAAAAGTCCTGACGAGACTTCACCCTTCTCCCTCGTGCCCTTTCTCCCTTCGTTCTCCCGTTTTTTAATCGTTTTATTGCATTTTTGGCTTATTTTTTGACTCCGAGCGAAATTGCCCCAGGCTCACGTGATCCTGCATTAAAAAACGAAAAGAATAAGCCCAAGGTGGATCATTTTCATTGAATTTTAGAAGAGACAGGGAGTTTTTAAAACTGGGGTGATTTATGACCCCACGTCACCGGAAAGTTTTAATAAAATAAGGTTACCGTGCAAAGGTCAAAAACTTCCGTGGCAACCCCCGGTCAACCCCTTCAATCATAAAGTCTGATAAATATTTTTTATGTTGCCGAAATTTGAATAAAGAAGATTTTGATTTTTGAGATGAAAAACAAATGACATCAAAAACCATGGAGCCGTGGACCTAGACACCGAAACCCATGAAGGAATGGACCTAGACATCAAAAACCATGGAACCGTGGACCTAGACATCGAAAACCATGGAAAAATATACCTAGACATCAAAAACCATGGAGCCGTGGACCTAGACATCGAAAACCATGGGGAAATATACCTAGACATCGGAAACAATGGAGAAATATACCTTGACATCGAAAACTATAGAGCCGTGGACCTAGACATCGAAAACCATGGAGAAATATACAGAGACAACTAAAACCATGGAGAAATATGCCTAGACAGCAAAAACCATGAATAAATATACCTAGACATCGAAAACCATGAAGAAATATACCTAAGCATCGAAAACCATGGAAAAATATACAAAGCCGACGAAAACCATGGAGAAATATACCTAGACATCAAAAACCGTGAAGAAATATACCTAGAAATCGAAAACCATGGGGAAATATACCTAGACATCGAAAACCATGGAGCCGTGGACCTAGACACCGAAAACCATGAAGCCGTGGACCTAGACACCGAAAACCATGAAGCCATGGACCTAGACACCGAAAACCATGGAGCCGTGGACCTAGACACCGAAAACCATGGAGCCGACGACCTAGACATCGAAAACCATGGAGAAATATACTTAGACATCGAAAACCATGAAGAAATATACTTAGACATCGAAAACCATGAAGAAATATACCTAGGCATCGAAAACCATGGAGAAATATACAGAGACAACAAAAACCATGGAGCCGTGGACCTAGACACCGAAAACCATGGAGAAATATACCTAGGCATCGAAAACCATGGAGAAATATACCTAGACAGCAAAAACCTTGAAGAAATATACCTAGACATCGAAAACCACGAAGAAATATACCTAGGCATCGAAAACCATGGAGAAATATACCTAAACATCGAAAACCATGAAGCCGTCGACCTAGACATCGAAAACCATGGAGAAATATACCTAGACGTCGAAAACCATGAAGCCGTCGACCTAGACATCGAAAACCATGGAGCCATGAACCTAGCGATCAAAAACCATGGAGAAACATACCTAGACATAAAAAACCATGGAGCCGTGTACCTTGACAACGAAAACCATGGAGCCGTCGACCTAGACATCGAAAACCATGAAGAAATATACCTAGGCATCGAAAACCATGGAGAAATATACAGAGACAACGAAAACCATGGAGAAATATACCCAGACAACAAAAACCATACCTACACGTCGAAAACCATGGAGAAATATACCTAGACAACAAAAACCATGGAGCCGTGGACCTAGACACCGAAAACCATGGAGCCGACGACCTAGACATCGAAAACCATGGAGAAATATACCTAGACATCAAAAACCATGAAGCCGTGGACCTAGACACCGAAAACCATGGAGCCGACGACCTAGACATCGAAAACTATGGAGAAACATTCCTAGCCATCGAAAACCATGGAGAAATATACTTAGACATCGAAAACCATGGAGAAATATACAGAGACAACGAAAACCATGGAGAAATATACCTACACATCGAAAACCATCGAGAAATATACCTAGACATCAGAAACCATGGAGCCGTGTACCTTGACAACGAAAACCATGAAGCCGTCGACCTAGACCTCGCAAACCATGGAGAAATATACAGAGACAACAAAAACCATGGAGAAATATACCTACCCATCGAAAACCATGGAGAAATATACCTAGACAACAAAAACCATGGAGCCGTGTACCTTGACAACAAAAACCATGATAGCTAGACAACGAAAACCATGGTAGCTAAACAACGAAAACCATACGGAAAGAGAGGCCCGATATAGTCTGTCTCTCTCGCTCAGTGGCGCGCAAAGAGTAGGGATACCACGTTTAGCGGGGCGGGTGACGTCACGGGCCGAAAATGTCCACCAGGCACGTAAGGGCGTATGTCCAAGCGCCTGCGCACATAACTTACGCCTTTCTGACTCTAAGAAACAGAAGGGATCCCAAACCTCGCGTCCAAAATCTTCAATGTTAGATTTCTCTGGATTGGCTGAACGGATTTTGTTCTACCAAGGACCATTCGAAAGATAAAAAATCATAGAAAATTCAAATCTAATATGAGATTTTTCCCTCAACCCGTTCTCCTGTGAGAACGATTTAAAGTTTCTGTGACGTCATAAAATGCCTATTTTACTGTATATAAGAGTACGGCCGGCTCGCGCGCTACGCTTTTCTTTTAAACTTGGCGTCGAGCCGCTGCCGCGACTCTTGATAAAAAATTAACGAAAAAATCGGAGATGCTAGAGCAGAATGGTGTCCGATTTGGCGTGGAATGCCCCGTATGTACATCGTATTTGAAATGATTGATCAAATATCCTCTTCTACGGCGTTTCAAAAATTTGCCATCACCCAAGTTATAGAACTCGACTTCACCTTGAGGTATAGTGTAAACTAGGTCGTACCACTTTGCAAAATCATACAAATTAGTTTTGTCCAATTCCGCAGGCCTTGTCGGGTAATAATAATCTATCAGATCGGGATAAAAAATATCTGTTGAATGTTCATCCATTGTTTTAATTTCTTTATAAGACTTCAATCTCCGAGTTCTGACTATGTTTACATTTAACCATCTTACAGTAGTCGACGGATCCGTACCATACAAAGAAAGTCCTAAAAGAGTATCAGCGGCTTCCGGGGCACCGCATTCTCTGTTGCATAACATGCGTAAAGCCACATTCCAAAGACGACTCGTTAATGATTTTGTGGAATTTATTCTTTCAAACATTTCGGTTGCATAACTCTTCTCAGCTTTGGATATATATTTGGTGCAATACCATGTTAACGCGGAAGATTTTTCCCCAACAAATTGTAAATCCATATTGCCCTCCCACGCTGTGAGAATTACAGGGTTATAGTCATTGATACTTCTTTCTTTCTCAGATCTTGGGAGATCATACAACCTGCTTTTTGCTTTTGATTGTTTCCTACCAACCACGGCAATGACCACATCTCTTATCATTAAAGTATCGCTTACAGGCCGAGGAAACCCAAAACGGCACGCTTGAGTAGTACGGTTTTTTATTTTTTTTGCACGCAAACAGTAGCTGTTATGGTGATGATTTTGATGAGTATTAACCCGTCGGTATAATGTCGGAGACTCATCTTTCTCAGGTAATCTGCAAGTTACGTACTTTAAAATGAAATTGGCAACATCTTCAGTTGAAGATTGGCCTAGAATCGGAGCGTCTTTTATCCATATTAATAAATGGAAATGTTGAGTACCTCTAGTTTGATACTCGCGCCTCCAAAAATAATGAGTGACTTTCCCAATTGGATTAGATTTCGAGCAAATGAAATTCAGCATTGCTCGTAATTTTTTCTCCATGAATCTCGACACAGATACAGGGTCCGCGGCAATCAAGGAATTGGCCGATGCTTGTGCCATTGCCGGATTCACTTCGCGCAGATATTCTATTAAATCAGTCCACAGATATTCACTGGGACTTAATGTTAGAAACCACGTAGCTGGGCCATAATGATGAATCATACAGTCCAGATCTGACCTAGGCTTACGCCAGTATTGTTCCGTATTTCGAAGTCTTCGAAATATAGTGTCCAAATTTCCTTCAAGTTCCCCTTTTGCTAATTGTTCTAAATAACTTCCAGCAGTATACCGCCATTTTGCGTCCGTAACATTCATCTTATGGTATATACCACCCTTCAACTGACGAATATTATTGTCACTTAATCGAAAGAATAAATACTGTTGGTCAAGTCTGAATCGAGGATGCTTAGACATAAGTCTTAACTTACTATACTCATACTCAGTGAGTCGGACTACCCTTTCTTGACGTTGTCCATTGATACCGTAAGCGTATAAATATGGATAACATTTCAAGTCTAAGGCGTTATAACGGGAATCAAGTGCCATGTCTTCAACTTTTAGCATTTGATAAAGTTCAGTGGCTGATTTATGTTCTTTCTCGGTATACATTGGGTGAATAGTAAACTGCTCATAATCGGCGTTAGATTGAGAGACTTGCGTTAGCAGCGCCTTATGCTCCTGAATACCTTCTGTATTTTTTTCCATTTTAAGCTCTTCAATATTGTCTGTATGCTCGTACGTTTGAAGATCATTGCTGTCCTCTACGTTATTTTTCGCTTGATATTCTTCAATATTTTCAAAATTTTTATTATTAATTCCTTCTTCACACATACTTTCATCGTCAAGTGCATCTCCCATAAGTTTAAATTCAGTTTCATTCGAAGTCATTTTATCGAAGAGACAATTTGGAGTCTCTGGCAACTTGATTTCACTGTATAATGGATTGTTTTCTTTGAGACATTCGAGAACTTTAAATACTTTCGCCACACTAACTAAATTTTCCCACACAACCTTGGACTTGGTGGGAATTCCACGTACTAGTATGTATAATTCGTGTTCTAAATTGAGAGGCTCTGTTGCAGGGCAAATTTTTTTGAGTGTTTCTTCAATAGGCAAAGGCAAATGAAATGTTCTGCCTATTACTTTTTTGTTCATCACTCGATGCGGCATATTTTTCTTCGCTACTGTACCCATTTTTTGAACAACTTGAAATGCTTTAGCTCTTTGAATTAATATTTCCTCGTAATCATTGAGATCGAACATAACTTCAGGAACCTCTCCTGCGTCCAAATTATTCAACAAACAAGTTGGCGGTAGTTTCCCCGAACGGAACTTTTGAAGACAATAATGACACACATATTCAGGTTCTATTCCCTTGTTTTGTATGTGTCTCATTAAGTCCGTCCAAAATGGAGAAGTTATACTGGTCCTTAATTTTTTTATTGCTGTAACATTTTTCTGAAAACAGAGTTTTTCACACGACGCGCAGGCAAACCGTGGTGTGTCTATCGAACTTGTTTTCAATAATTTAAACGCCTCAAAATGTGTCGAAATTATTGAGTCCTCGTTCAAATCTATTTCTTTCTCGGCATCAAAAGATCGAGACTTTTCTCGTGCCTCTTCCGCAATGTTCGATAGTATTTCGATATCTGCAGTCTCTAAGGCGTGATCTAAATCGTATAACTTTTGAAGTGACGCTCGCAATGCGTAGTATAACCTTTTAATCGTTCTCACATCAGGAAAATGTGGCTATAAAAATTCAACTAACAAAAAAAGTGATTTGCAAATATTAGGGCTTACGTAGCAGCCGTGACTATGTCCTAATGCATTTTTCCTTCCCTACGAACGATATTTTGAAATTCCCCAAAATTTTCTCAAAAACTCTCAAGCTCAATCGACAAAAAGAAATGAAATCATTGCAACATAGCCAAGAATTAAAAAAATAATGAATAGCTACATTTCACAGGGAAACATGTGCACCCTCAATACATTTTGTGTATTTAAGGGTCTGCAAAGGCTCTACAAAAAAATGCAAAAAATTGGCGTGCATGGTTAACCAAAAAAGTTCGGCGAAGGCCTGCGTCACTGTTCTTATTAGAAGTTTCCGCATGCACGCGCAAAGTAGCATTATGACGACATGTAATGGGGAATGGAACATCCTCCGAAATTCTAAATGTTCGCTGTTTTTTCTGTTCTCTTTCCGCGATGATAATTCCATATTATTCCAAATGTTCGCTGTTTATCCTATTCCTCTTTCTGCGATGATATTTCCTATTTCCATATTAAACAAAAATCTCTCCTTTTTGCACAATTAATAATCATTTTTCAAAATCTGGAGAGCCAAGGGGAACGAAACTTTTAAAAAATTTCATTTCATGCAATCTGATAAATGTTTTTTTATCTTGACGAGATTTGAATGAAAACGATTTCGATTTTTCAGATGAAAAACGGAAATTCTATTTTAGGCAGTTGTTCAAGTTTGTCCGCCTCTCCCTTAAATTGATTCTTTATCTTTCCGAGCTTTTTTAGTTAACCATGCACGCCAATTTTTTGCATTTTTTTGTAGAGCCTTTGCAGACCCTTAAATACACAAAATGTATTGAGGGTGCACATGTTTCCCTGTGAAATGTAGCTATTCATTATTTCTTTAATTCTTGGCTATGTTGCAATGATTTCATTTCTTTTTGTCGATTGAGCTTGAGAGTTTTTGAGAAAATTTTGGGGAATTTCAAAATATCGTTCGTAGGGAAGGAAAAATGCATTACATTTTGTAAATCTAAATTGTTTTTTATGTCAAAGTGATATGAAGAAAATTGAGTAATTATTTTTCTACTGAGGTTGCGATCTTTTAAAATTGGCGTTCTTTTTTTACTTTTCAAAAGTATTTTTCCACGGATTTCTCTTCTTTTTGAAAAGCGGGATATTCATCAACATTTTTTTGTAATTATAGAGGCATTATTTGTTCTGGTTGGTTATTCTTGAAATAAAATAAATCTCTTCAAAAACTTCTGTCGACACCCCTGGTAAATTCCTTTAAATATCTCGACAACAGTCATGATCAAAGACTTAAAAAACTCTCATCGAGAACCTTGTTCAATCCCTCAAGGAAACCACGAAGAGACTCGTGGTCAATCTCTCAATGAAACCTCAGTGAGGCCCTTAGTCAATCCCTTAAAAAAGCTCGTCTACCCTTGGCTAATGGCCCTGTTGCAAAAATCTCGTCAAGACTTTTTGTCGACTCTTTAAAAAATCCCATCCAGACTCTTGACTAATCCCTTAAAAAAGTCTTGGCACGATTCTTGGTCGATCTGTTGAAACAAGTCTCGACCAGAATCTCGATGAATCTTTTGAAAAAGTCGCGGCGAGATTCTTTATGAATCCCATAAAAAAAGTCTCTGGACGCTTCCACTCAATGCCTTGAAAAACTTCCGTCGACACCGCTTCCGCAAATCCCTTCAAAATATATCGGCGAGGGTCATGATAAACCCCTTAAAAATTCTCGTCCAGACTCTTGACCAATCCCTTAAAAAAGTCCTGGCGAGATTCGTGGTTAATCCCTTAAAAACTCCCATTAAGAGCCTTGGTTAACCCTTTCGAAATTGTCGTCCAGACTCTTCGTTAATCCCTTAAAACCATAGTGACGAGACTCTGAGTTTAGTAAATATTAACTAACTCTTAAGAAACCACGTTCGAGACCACTGGTGAGCGCCTTAAAAAATTCCGTCAAGACTCTTCGTCAATCCCTCAAAAAAGTCCTGACGAGACTTAACCCTTCTCCCTCGTACCCTTTCTCCCTTCGTTCTCCCGTTTTTTAATCGTTTTATTGCATTTTTGGCTTATTTTTTGACTCCGAGCGAAATTGCCCCAGGCTCACGTGATCCTGCATTAACAAACGAAAAGAATAAGCCCAAGGTGGATCATTTTCATTGAATTTTAGAAGAGACAGGGAGTTTTTAAAACTGGGGTGATTTATGACCCCACGTCACCGGAAAGTTTAAATAAAATAAGGTTACCGTGCAAAGGTCAAAAACTTCCGTGGCAACCCCCGGTCAACCCCTTCAATCATAAAGTCTGATAAATATTTTTTATGTTGCCGAAATTTGAATGAAGAAGATTTTGATTTTTGAGATGAAAAACAAATGACATCAAAAACCATGGAGCCGTGGACCTAGACACCGAAACCCATGAAGGAATGGACCTAGACATCAAAAACCATGGAGCCGTGGACCTAGACATCGAAAACCATGGAAAAATATACCTAGACATCAAAAACCATGGAGCCGTGGACCTAGACATCGAAAACCATGGGGAAATATACCTAGACATTGGAAACAATGGAGAAATATACCCTGACATCGAAAATTATAGAGCCGTGGACCTAGACATCGAAAACCATGGAGAAATATACAGAGACAACTAAAACCATGGAGAAATATGCCTAGACAGCAAAAACCATGAATAAATATACCTAGACATCGAAAACCATGAAGAAATATACCTAAGCATCGAAAACCATGGAAAAATATACAAAGCCGACGAAAACCATGGAGAAATATACCTAGACATCAAAAACCGTGAAGAAATATACCTGGAAATCGAAAACCATGGGGAAATATACCTAGACATCGAAAACCATGGAGCCGTGGACCTAGACACCAAAAACCATGAAGCCGTGGACCTAGACACCGAAAACCATGAAGCCATGGACCTAGACACCGAAAACCATGGAGCCGTGGACCTAGACACCGAAAACCATGGAGCCGACGACCTAGACATCGAAAACCATGGAGAAATATACCTAGGCATCGAAAACCATGGAGAAATATACCTAGACAGCAAAAACCTTGAAGAAATATACCTAGACATCGAGAACCATGAAGCCGTCGACCTAGACATCGAAAACCATGGAGAAATATACCTAGACGTCGAAAACCATGAAGCCGTCGACCTAGACATCGAAAACCATGGAGCCATGAACCTAGCGATCAAAAACCATGGAGAAACATACCTAGACATAAAAAACCATGGAGCCGTGTACCTTGACAACGAAAACCATGGAGCCGTCGACCTAGACATCGAAAACCATGAAGAAATATACCTAGGCATCGAAAACCATGGAGAAATATACAGAGACAACGAAAACCATGGAGAAATATACCCAGACAACAAAAACCATACCTACACATCGAAAACCATGGAGAAATATACCTAGACAACAAAAACCATGGAGCCGTGGACCTAGACACCGAAAACCATGGAGCCGACGACCTAGACATCGAAAACCATGGAGAAATATACCTAGACATCGAAAACCATGGAGAAATATACCTAGACATCAAAAACCATGGAGCCGTGGACCTAGACACCGAAAACCATGGAGCCGACGACCTAGACATCGAAAACTATGGAGAAACATTCCTAGGCATCGAAAACCATGGAGAAATATACTTAGACATCGAAAACCATGGAGAAATATACAGAGACAACGAAAACCATGGAGAAATATACCTACACATCGAAAACCATCGAGAAATATACCTAGACATCAGAAACCATGGAGCCGTGTACCTTGACAACGAAAACCATGGAGCCGTCGACCTAGACATCGAAAACCATGGAGAAATATACAGAGACAACAAAAACCATGGAGAAATATACCTACACATCGAAAACCATGGAGAAATATACCTAGACAAGAAAAACCATGGAGCCGTGTACCTTGACAACGAAAACCATGATAGCTAGACAACGAAAACCATGGTAGCTAAACAACGAAAACCATACGGAAAGAGAGGCCCGATATAGTCTGTCTCTCTCGCTCAGTGGCGCGCAAAGAGTGGGGATACCACGTTTAGCGGGGCGGGTGACGTCACGGGCCGAAAATGTCCACCAGGCACGTAAGGGCGTATGTCCAAGCGCCTGCGCACATAACTTACGCCTTTCTGACTCTAAGAAACAGAAGGGATCCCAAACCTCGCGTCCAAAATCTTCAATGTTAGATTTCTCTGGATTGGCTGAACGGATTTTGTTCTACCAAGGACCATTCGAAAGATAAAAAATCATAGAAAATTCAAATCTAATATGAGATTTTTCCCTCAAACCGTTCTCCTGTGAGAACGATTTAAAGTTTCTGTGACGTCATAAAATGCCTATTTTACTGTATATAAGAGTACGGTATCGGTACGCACGTATACGGTACCGGCTCGCGCGCTACGCTTTTCTTTTAAACTTGGCGTCGAGCCGCTGCCGCGACTCTTGATAACTTGTCATCTTTACGAACTGAATATCGGTGGATTTTGCATAATATCGTTCGAACATTTCGCAAACAACAGCTGTGTATCTTTGTTAGAAATTGATGATAAGTATTGATGAGGTTGTCATCAATAACTCTACATAGAGCTGAACAAGTCCAGAAAATGTTACCCTTTCGATTCCTCATTGTAGGTAAAATGTTCACGGCACGACCATTATTGTTCATGATGATGGCATCGGAAATCTTTTCTGTTTCTTGATATGTTGTTTCTGCAAAATAAGCCTCAGATGATGCCGTGTGTTTTCTAACGGCACCACATAAAATTGTTATTTTGTCTTCAATTGGAGCATTAGTACACTCAGCCATCTGAGTTAGTTTAACTTCTATTTTCCCTCTTAACGATTTCAACTTCTTGTTTACGCTGAATATATACTTTTCTCTCATATGGAAGCACCATTTTATAATTAACTCGGCTTTCATCACACATTCAATCGACGGTCCAATAATTTCTGTAACAATATTGGAAATATAATATTCTTTCGAAAATAATAGTTTGATTGTATCGAATTTACTTCTAGCTCGTTTATATTTATTGCATATTTTCTTAGCTGCATTGACATTAAGTTTATTTTTTGACAATTTTGAAAATATGACTCGTTTCAAGTTCGTTTTACGTAGGATCTTTGAAACATTCGATTGTGACCGTAACACTATGTTCTTGGCCAAGATATTCTTGCATTTTTCGCCGTTAATTTTTTTCGCTGCATTGATACCCGGGAGGGGATTTTTGGCTAGGATATCACTCATTTTTTCTGATTGAAAGTCTCCAATTTTTTCAGTCCGGTGGGAATAATTTGCTGATTTTTCCCGGGAAGTGTACTCTGTGGAGCTCATTTGAAGCCAAGGATCATGTCTCTATCTCAATTTTTCACCGAGATATGATTTTGGCCCATTTCCATGATTTTTGCACGAAAACGACGATTTTTCATAAATTTTCAAACGAAAATCGCTCTTCTCCAAGCAACGACGATAAAATCATGTTTTTTGTCTGTGAACAATGTTTTTTGTTTGTGGTTTGTTGAGCTGGAAGGAAACGTCAACGCACGCCATAATCTTAATTTTTCTTGGGAATTGTATTTTTGCATTTTCACTATCAGCTTTAAAAAAAACGACATTTTTACATGACTTGGAACCGAAGATTTTATTTAGTTGGGTTTATGGGAATAAATTGCTGATTTTTTCGCTAAAAATATACTCTGTGGAGCTCAATTGAAGTCCAGAATCATGTCTATATCTCGATTTTCCACCAAGATATGAATTTTTGCTTATTACCATGATTTTTGCTTGAAAATGACGATTTTTCATCAATTTTCAAACGAAAATCGCTCTTCTCCGAGTGAAAATAGTATAAATTTTGATTTTTTTTCAAGCCACATAATTTGTTGAGTTGAAAGGAAACGTGAACGCGTGCCATAATCTTGATTTTGCTCGAGAATGGTATTATTGCCTTTTCACTATCAGCTTACAAAATAACGACATTTTTACATCACATAGGAGCGAAGAATCTATTTGTTTGGCTTCATGAACATAGAATGCTGATTTTTTCCCCAGAAGGACACTATTTGGACCTTAGTCCAAGCCCAGAATTATGTCCCTATCTCAATTTTTTATCGAGATTTAATTTTTTGCCCATTACCATGATTTTTGCTGGAAAAAGACGATTTTTCGACAATTTTCAAACAAAAATCGCGCTTCTTCGAGTAAAAATCGTATCAATTATGATTTCTTTTCCAGCCACTCGGTGGGATACGCTGAAACAAAGAGGAAACACGTGCCAAAGTCTCAATTTATCGCGAGAATTAAATTTTCGACTTTTGCCCACGAGCTGGAAAAATCAACATTTGAACATGAAGTTCTAGCGAAGAATTTTTCTTCTTGGCTCCATGAAAATAAGATGCTGATTTTTTTCCAGCAACTAGACTCTGTGGAGCTCAATTCAAGCCCAGAATTATGTCTCTGTCTCTATTTTTCATCGAGATATGATTTTATTCTCATTACCATGATTTTGGCTTGAAAATGACGATTTTTCGACAATTTTCAAACGAAAATCGCGCTTCTCCGAGTAAAAATCGTATAAATTATGATTTTTTTTTCCAGCCACTCAGTTAGATACGATGAAACAAAGAGGAAACACGTGCCAAAGTCTCAATTTATCGCGAGAATTCAATTTTCGACTTTTGCCCACGAGTTAGAAAAATCAATATTTGAACATGAAGTCGTAGCGAAGAAGTTTTCTTCTCGGCTCCATGAGAATATAATGCTGATTTTTTCTCAGCAACTAGACTCTGTGGAGCTCAATTTAAGCCCAGATTCATGTCTCTATCTCAATTTCCTACCGAGATATGATTTTTTTTCCATTACCAAGATTTTTGCTTGAAAATGACGATTTTTCATCAATTTTCAAACGAAAATCGCTCTTCTCCAAGCGAAAATGGTAAAATCATGATTTTTTTCCCAGCCACTCGGTTTGATATGCTGAAACAAAGAGGGAACACGTGCCAAAGTCTCAATTTATCGCGAGAATTAAATTTTCGACCTTTGACCACGAGTTGGAAAAAATCAATATTTTCGCATGAAGTTGTAGTGAAGAATTTTTTTCCTTGGCTCCATGAGAATTTTGGCAGAAAGGAACAAATGTACAATTTTTTCTTGTGGCCCAGCGACATGATTTTTATGTCACTGAGCCCTCGCAGCGACAAGATTTTTATGTCACTGAGCCCTCGCAGCGACAAGATTTCTATGTCACTGAGCCTTCGCAGCGACAAGATTTTTATGTTATGAGCCCTCGCAGCAACAAGATTTTGATTTGCCTTAGCGACAAGATTTTCATGTTGCTCAGCGATAAGATTTTCATGTCGCTTAGCGACAAGATTTTTATGTCACTGAGCCCTCGCAGTGACAAGATTTTCATTTGCCTCAGCGACAAGATTTTCATGTCACTGAGCCCTCGCAGTGACAAGATTTTCATTTGCATCAGCAAGAAGATTTTCATTTGTCTTAGCGACAAGATTTTTGTTTCGCTGAGAGATATTATTGCTCAGCGATTAATCTTCATGTGGCTCAGCGACAAGATCTTGATGTCACTGAGAGTTATCCGGAGCTATTAGATAACTTGCAGCGACAAGATTTTCATGCGCCTCTGCGACAAGATTTTTATGTGGCTCGAATCAGCGACAAGATTTTTTTACATCGCTGAGAATTATCATGTATAAGTCATGCTGTAAATGAATAAAATGGTGGGAGTAGGAAAGGGTCAAAAGATGTGGAGCAGATTCATTCATGAAGCATATTCTCTCGTCATCGGAGCATGTCGGTAATATGGCAGTTGAAAATTCGAAAGTGTGAGGTTATGACGAGCTGTCAAAGCTGTATCAGAGCATTCGTTCTGACTCGGTAACGAAAAAACAGGAACACATTCTTCTCCCATAACCTTGCATCCTCAAGAAAATAAATGGTTAGCCAACGTTCGTCGTTCGACAAGGAACAATTGTAACAGTTATTTTCTCGAAAATATCAAGGGCGGAAAAGAAAAATATGAACTTATTTCAGCTATCTCTCTCTCTCACACTCACGTCAAAATGGCCCTTTGAAATATCAGCTGACATTTTTCGCTCGCTCGTCTGCACCGTCGTGTGCACACGACAGATCCATTGGAATCATCGCAGCCTCGACCAATCAGGAATTTCGCAGCCCGGGATTGGCTAAGATGAGCGCACAGACCCCTTTGAATGTATTGTCGGGCGGCCATATACAGACACGTCAAATCCTTCGATGTAGCGTGGTTCTGACGCAGGCTGAGATAGGACTAAGCCCGTGCAAAGTTTTTTCTCAGCAATTACTTAATCAATCGTACCGAATTTAGGCTCTATCGAATGAGTATGGCGTAATTAGTCTCCATGTCAATTTTCAGGTCGCTAAACGACTCCTGGGCTTTACAGTTAGCTGAAATGTCATCGAATTTTTTTTTCCCACCACCGCGAATCGTTTTACTACGAGAAAGTATAGACTCGGCGAGCGCTCGGGACAAGCAGACGACGCACAGCTATTTTCAAATGTACTTGTCCCGAGACTCTGCCGAGTCTCTTGATTAAGTTCATTTCTATTAGAAATATTCTTATCTGTCGAAAATTTGGAAGATATGAATCGTTTTTCATGTTGTCCACTTAGAACTTTCAAAACGTTCGATTGTCGCTGTAACATTATGTTCTCGTCAAAACGATTCGTAGTAATACGTTTCTTCAATTTTTTTTCGAAATATTTTTCACGTCTAATTCTATTCACTCGATCCTTTCGGGAAGCCCATAGTCCGATTTTAGGTTTATCGATTCGCTTTTGCGAGGTCAATATAATATTTTCAATAACAATGCTGGGATTGGAGGAGTATTTCAAATGACTTGAAGTCACATTTGAAGCGCGTTCCAGAGTGTCGTCATTAAGGATTAAACACTTTTTATGGATTTTTGATGACACTATTTCTCCATGAATATTATCACGCTGCTTTGATATTTTTCGTTTTCGTTCTTTATTATCTCGTACTCTATATTCACGGGATTTCTCGACATTTTTTATAACATTACCTGATGAGCATTTGTTTGTTTGGGTTTATTTGTCGCACACATATGTCAGTCCTCTCAGTCGGTTTAACCTTCTTTTTATTACTTTTGATACTTGGAACGGGATTGTCTGTAAGATTGGTTATTGATCTACTATCTTGTTGTTTACACTTAAAAGATTCGTCTATTTTTTGTCGTCGTGTACACGAATTGGCGACATTTTCATGGCATTTTGCTTGATTCTTTTTATCGTTTTGCGCGGTTGGTTCGAAGAGTTTAATTTTTTTAGATCTCACAGCTTCAGGACTAGCTATCCGTGGATTAACATCTGACTCTTCTAGAACGGAAGTTATACGATTAGAGGATATAGATCGTGGATTCAAAACAGTGTTAGGATGTTCTGATTTTCCAAACATGACCACTGTGGGTTTGAGCTCATTTTTATGGACAATGTTGTTGACTGTTGGGATTATAATTTTTGGTTTGTTCTCTTCAGAACGATTGGGAATCTGTTGAAATGATTTCGAGACAATTCTTACGCCATCAAGAGAAGATGACTCAACGGGCTTGGCATTTTGTGGCTTCGTCGACGCTGTAAGATCTTAGAACCAGCTATCATTATTATTATTGCGATCCCACTCTATTGGGGGAGGGGTTGTTATAGTTCATCGATTTTGACAAAGGAGTGGGGAAGCCGGCGCCCTACTCCCAAAATTAATTTGACACCGAGAATGTAAAATTCGAGATCGATCTCGCTCTCTTGGCCCCGGGACGTCATCACGAGTGGTTCGGTCAACTTATCAGCAGCGACTTCCACGAGCATCATCTCACGGGAAAAACTGGCCAGCCCGAGTCGAGAAGTGATCTCCAAAGAATCAAAGTCCATCATCGAAAGAACCCTCCAGTCCCGGGGAGAGAGCCATCGAGGGATCTCGACACAAATCGATAAGTAAATTTTATATGTAAAATTTACTCCAAGAAAAAGAAAATTGGACTCGAACAATTGTCTGTACCGCTTTTCCCGAATCGAGCGCAAATTGCGAGTCCATCAATTTAGAAAAATTATAAATATAATCGCGAGCGGATAAATTTGTATGTGAATTGGTATGTGTGTGAATAAATGTCGATGAATTGAGACGAGAAAGAAAAATATAATCCCACAACGCTATGTCTCGTTTTCTGAATGCCGAATTCGATGGAGCGATAGCTGGGATGAATTCCATGTCTGAATGAATGTTCTTATTCTGTTGTGTATTTATTTTATTACCAGTATCGGAAGATCTTTTCGTTAAAGTGGCAATTGGTACTGCCTTCGAGTGATCTACAATTTCAGTCGGCTCGATTCTGACCATTTTCGTCTTGATTTGCTCAGGGCTATTTCGATATTTTTTCAACTCTTTGCCCAGATTTTTCGATTTTTGTTTTACCTGATACTTCCAACATTTTTTTGCTGGCTTTTCTAACCATTTCTTAGAGATGGCAATCTCCATGAGATTTTCTGATTGAACAGAACATGGGAACTGTTCCAAGGTACCGGTGTTAAATATTTTCAACAAATGTTCTCTCATCACGGAAGAATTGTATTCTATGTTTTCAGGCTTCAATTTAAACAGAATGGAGACAGCGAATGCTATTGAGAAAACACGATAATCCCTACCGTTTAATTGTTGCTGAACTTTAGGGAATTCAACGTTCTCAAGAGGATAGAAAGGAAATAATCTTTCAAGGAAAGTTCTGTGGTGTCGATGTAATGTTTTCCTATTGAGCGAATCATAAATATATATCTTGTGGGTATCGTAATGACAGCAGACCCAATGACCGCCTGCGTTCGTGGCAAAATTTTCACAACTATGTAAAATTTGGATATGTTCTGTATTTGGAAATACTGGGATAATCCAATGAGGAAACTGTATTTTCCACGTATTTTGCATGTCAAAATTGGGATTAGCGATCTTCAATAGCTCAGAAAATCGATCGATATGTCGATCCTGTATTAAATGCCCATGAGCTATTACTTGTTCGAAAGTCAAACTAAAATCGCTGGTTCTAACAGCAGCTTTACCGAGCGCCATATTGATGTTTATTTAGTTGCCAAAGCCTTTTCTAGAAAATTAAACTGATTAAGGCAATTTATCAAAATACAGGTGAACGAAAAAACGTTTGATGGATTTGCAGTTGATATCAGGTTATTCTTTCAGTGACTGATATTCGTATGTGACAAGACCGTGAATAGTTTTTTTTTTTTTTATGATAATTTGATGAATGCTGTTCAACAGCGTGAATATTCAGTGCACAGCAACTGATTGTTTTGGCGCACAGCAGCCGATTGTTTGGCGCACAGCAGCCGATTATTTGGCGCGAAGCAGCCGATTGTTTGGGATGTAAGTTTTCCGGAAGGTTCGCTTTGCAGTTTCCCTTAAGGGGTAGCAGGCGATGGCAACCTAGAAAAAAAATGGCAGTTCCTAGGATAGGAAGAAGGATACTTGAGGAAGAAATTATTTTATAAGCAGTGAGAGCGGACCATAGCGGAAAAAGAGTGAGAGAGCGGGAGAAAACGGAAGAAAGCGCGCGAGAGTTGGAGAGATCTAGAGAAGCGTGAGAAAACGACGGAAAGCGAAAGAGAGAGTGTAAAAAATAGTAAAAAAATGTGAGCGATTAAAAAAAAATCAGGAGAGAACGGGTAAAAGCGACAGAAAGGGCGAGAGAGTGACAAGGGCGAGCGAGAGAATAGGAGAGAGCGAGAGAACGCAAGAAAGCAGAAGAGAGCAAACAAGAGTCGGACAGCAAGATAGAGCGAAAGAGAGAACGAGAGAGTCGGAAGAGCAAACGAGAGATGCGTGAGAGAACGAAAGACAGCGAGAAAAGAGTAAGAAAAAATGTGAGTGATCAGGAGAGAACGGGTAAAAGCGACAGAGAGGGCGAGAGAGTGACAAGGGCGAGCGAGAGAATAGGAGCGAGCGAGAGAACGAAAGAAAGCCGAAGAGAGCAAACAAGAGAGGGACAGCAGGATAGAGCGAAAGAGAGCACGAGAGAGTGGCAAGAGCAAACGAGAGATGCGTGAGAGAACGAAAAAGAGCACAAGAGAGCGAGAAAAGAGTGAGATAGTGGGAGAAAACGAACGAAAGCGCGCGAGAGTTGGAGAGATCTAGAGAAGCATGAGAAAACGACGGAAAGCGAAAGAGAGAGTGTAACAAATAGTAAAAAAATGTGAGTGATGAAAAAAAAATCAGGAGAGAACGGGTAAAAGCGACAGAGAGGGCGAGAGAGTGACTAGGGTGAGCGAGAGAATGGGAGAGAGCGAGAGAACGAAAGAAAGCGGAAGAGAGCAAACAAGAGTGGGACAGCAGGACAGAGCGAAAGAGAGAACGGGAGAATGGCAAGAGCGAACGAGAGATGCGTGAGAGAACGAAAGAGAGCACAAGAGAGCGAGAAAAGAGTGAGATAGTGGGAAAAAGCAAAAAAGGGTGCGAGAGAGTGACACGGGCGAGCAAAAGCGTAGTAAAAATCGATAAAGCGTGAGAGAACGAAAGAAAGTAGGAGAGGATGTAATAGAGAGTGAGAAAGCGCGAGTAGGTGATTGAGGACAAAGAGATAGGGAGAGAGAGAGAGAGAGAGAAAGAGAGCATGAAAGATTCAATCGCACTTCGATCTTTTTTACATACCTTTTTTATGGGAGGTCGTTTTCTTCGTCACCAGGCGATCCACGTTGACAAATTGATCACGCTTGAGGAGACTGGAACGCACAATTTTTTCTACACTAATTTGCAGGAATTCGTGCACTTCGTCGTAGGGGAACTGTCAATGAATATTTGACACTTTTTGAGCACGCAGACGATCGTATATAGTTCCCGATCTGTCTGCTTGCGCCAAGTGGCGCTGCCTCCGGGATACGTCGATACAAAATGAAAGATTTTTCAAATCATCAACGGAAGTGACTGAAAGTAAAAATAGGAAACGACGATGAAAATGAATGGAAAAATCCGTTGAATTATTTTCATTTATTTCCTTCCCTTCATCACGGGCAACATTTGTTTTATTTATTATATTTTTCACGTTATTTATATTATATATTTATTTTTATCATTTTTTATATTATTTATTAAAAAAACAAGAATAGAAAAAATTTGTTGATTATTTTATTTTTTTATTGTATAATATTTATTCATTTCTCATTAACCAACTTACAAACGAATGAAAACTGAAAATTTAACGATAACGCAACAAAATTATGAAATAACAAAACGCAATAATTTGAAAGCCGTCTTCTTCCGCTGGACCTCGACCACGACCATCTCGATTGCGTCCCCGGAACGGATTCGAGATCCGATACAGGGTGTCGACGACCCTCGACATCGCATTATAATGCGACCGTTCTTGACGAGCCCGACGTTGCTGGTAATCTGGAAAAATAAGCAACAGCTTGAATGCAACAAAAAAACGAGAGAGAGAGAGAGAGAGAGAGAGAGAGAGAGAGAGAGAGAGAGATTGATTGATTGATTGATTGATTGATTATTTTATTGTGCCCTGGATAAGTCCTTGGGGCAGAAATTACAATCTTAATAAAAAATATAAAATAGGTGGTATAACAGTGGAAAAGTAAAAGAGAACATTTAACAATTAATGAAATATAGATTAAAGAGAGTTTACGAGAAAATGGAGACAAATATATGTCGTGATACCTTAATAACTAACCTAACGATAAGAAATAGTAGAAAATAGAGAGAGTTAAGAACATAGAAGTGGCGAATATAGTAATAATAAACGTGTGGATTAATGTGATTAATGTAAGAATGAATATAATAATAAGATGATCAAGATAATCAAGATGATCACGTGAGCTTAGAGTGGCGCATTAGGATTTTCACGCTCAAAAAGATACGCAAACAGGCGTGATTAAAAATTCACTAAGGTTGAGGCGGAGCGTATGTCAATTGGAAGTTGATGCCAGAAGTAGATAGCAGTTAGCAGGAACGAATTCTGATAAGTCGCAGTGCGTTGTTTCGGTATAACAAATACATCACGAGCACGTCGTGAGTTATCACGAGAAGGGTACACTGCAGGTTGAAAGAGTTCGCAAAGATATTGTGGAGCTTCACCATTAATAATACGATAAGTTGTGACACCTATGAAATAGAGCCTTCTAGATCTGACCGTGAGCCATCCTAATTTCCTTCGGTATGGAGTAACATGTTCATCCCTTCTAAGGTTAAAGATATAGCGAATCCCAGTGTTGAGCAGTACCTCTAGTTTGACATTTAGTTCACTGGTTAAATCATTGTAGACCACACAGCAGTAATCAACGACCGGGAAAATGAGCGAGCACACCAGAGTAGTTTTGAGAGTTTGAGTGAGGACGTTGCGAGAATATCTCAAACGATAGAACACAAAGTTGACTCTACTAGAGATGCTATTGACATGTTTACTCCACGATAAGTTGGAAGTCATGACAACACCCAGGTTTCGCGCTTCGCTGACAAATGGAATGGTGACGCCATTTACTTGAATAGGTGGTAATGAATCAAAATCGATATTATTCACATATCTGCTACAGCCAAGAATCATAACTTTGGTTTTGCTCAGATTGAGTTTCAAGCCGTTTTCAGTGGCATAATTGTAGATAGCTAGAACATCACGAGAAATAAAATCAAGATCATTAATAATTGTTGATGGCAAACAACTGCGATAGATTTGAGTATCATCTGCAAAAATGAGATGATCACTGTAAGAGAGAACATTTCCAATATCGTTGATATATATTGAAAAAAGAAGGGGACCGAGGACCGAGCCCTGAGGAACCCCACAAGATGTAGCCGCCCAGTTTGAGCAATTGACCGAATTTTCAATACAAGCTTGAGTCCTGCCGGTGAGATATGAATGCATTAATTTAAGAGCTTCATCTGAGAAACCAAGTTTACGAAGCTTTACCAGCAAGTTTAGATGAGGGACCATATCGAAAGCTTTGCTAAAATCGAATAGTATTAATATCGTCACTTTTCTTTCGTCAGCAGCACGTTTTATATCATGATCCAAGCGAAGAAGCGCTGTTTGTGTGCTAAAATTTTTGCGATATCCAGATTGCATTCGATCAAGTAATCTATCATTATCCACGAACGAATATATCTGATCAAATAGGGCACGCTCAAACAGTTTGGAAACTTCAGAAAGATTAGCTATAGGTCTCGTGTCAGAAGGCGAAACAGGTGGATGGGTCTTGACCAGTGGTCTGATATAGGCTTGTTTCCATACCGAAGGAAAATACGAAAGCAAGACACAACTGTTGAAAATAGATGTAAATACAGGCAGAATTTGAGATGCGCTCTTGCTCAACATAAAAGGAGATATATCATCAGGACCGGCGACAAGTGAAGTTGTAGTTTTAGACCTTAATAACTGTGAAAGAGTAGTAATAGTGATTTCTGTAAATCGGAATACAGGACGATTAATATCGAGAGCAGGTACTGAGTTTAGAACCGTTTGCAGATCACATGACGGGTGAAAGTTAGAGATTTGTACATAGAAATTGTTGAGTATATCAGGAGAGAAAAACACAAATGGCGAGGATGAATTTGGTCGCGTAAGTCCTAAATTAGAGAGTTCACGCCAGAGAGTTGAAGGGTTCGACGCCGACAATAGTTTTTTGAGATAAAAGTCATTTTTCACTTGCTTTATGTCAGCTGACAGTTTGTTCCTGTACTGCTTATAGATCGCAAAGGCTAAGATACATCCCGAACGCTTCGCATTTTTGTATAGCGTGTTTTTCATTTTGATACGTGATTTAAGATCAGTTGTAAGCCAGGAGGCAAGCGGCCTGCTGACATTAAACGTACAGAGAGGAGCATTAATGTCTAAGGATGTTGTAAGTTGATCTCGTAAGTTAGATATCATGGCATCGAGCGCCTGAGTTGAGGCACATATTGAAGACGGAAGTAAATTATTGAGAACGAGTAGCGACCTAACAGTATCGGAGAAGTGTGAATCATTAAAGTTTTTGAGAATTCGTCTAGTTATGGTCCTACGAGTGGAAACTTTTTCAGGAAACTTGTACGACAGTTTGATAACGTCGTGACCAGCTATGAAGGGAGCTTCAGATTGATTGTATGAAATTATTTTGCATAAATTGTCGATGATAAAGACATCGAGCCATGATTCAGAGCAAGCAGTGTAGTGCGTGGCTTTGGACGGAACTATGTGGAGTCCTTTCGCGTAGATTAAGTCCTTAAGGTAGTTAGATTCAAAGTTTCCACTCAGTAGGTTACAGTTTAAGTCACCACAGATTATTATGTTCTCATAGAACAAAGAAAAACGCAAAAATTCATTGGAAAAGGTGTGAAAAAGTTGACCCTTGGGTCTTCTGTACATAGAAACAAAGAGGAGAGACGATGAGTTAGAGGGACGAATCTCGAGAATTAGGTATTCGGGTGAATTTGAGAATAGTGAGGGAGACGATGCAAGAATCTTGACTTTTAACGATTCGTGTACATAACAGGCAACACCTCCGCCGCGTTTGCCTTCTCTATCATTACGAATGAGTACATAATTGTTCAGGCTGACCATCTGATCAGTAATAGGGGAGTGGAGCCAAGTTTCGGAGATGGAGATGATATGAGAGAAATCAGACGCAAAATGAGCTCTTATGAGATCAATGTGGCCAAGTAAAGAGTTGGCATTCACTTGTGTAACATGAAGAATAGAAGCATCATTATTTGGACTGGAGAGAAGTGATGCCGTGTTGAGAGCAGTTTGATGAGAGTTATCGTCGGTGAATGTAGATAGTCAAACAATTTTTGACAGATCAGACTCAGAGTTTATAGGTATGATTTCGGAGCCATCTGATTTGCGAACAAACACTCCACGGGAAGTTCCCCACGAATGTTTCCAGCCGTTATCCCTCGCAAGTTTCCTCGTTTTGATTAATAGGTTGTTAATGTGTTGAGGTAAAAATTCCTTCACGATGATATTAGCGTTGGTTGGAACAGAGAAAACTTCTTGTGTGGTTAGAATTTTCTTTGCACGTTTTTTCATAAGGACTTGATCACGTGAAACAGGTGTTTTGAAACAAACGAGCAAGGACTTTGATAGGTATTGAGGTTGTTGTTGAGTACCAATGGGATTCAGTGGTTTTCGAGGTAGAAGACGGATGTCAGAGATATCAGACGATAGTTCTGGAACACCAAGTGCGGTGAGGACTTTGTCGACCATAACTTTAGGTGTATCGAGCAGTGATACTGGCAGATTGCGAATAATAAGGCCTGGCGAGAAAATCTGGGAGCTGAGGCCAGCGACGGTAGAAATGACATTATTGATCTGGGAACCCATGGTTGCAGTGACGTTCTGAAGCTGCTTGATTTCAGTTTTGGAGGTTTCTTGCTCAGAAACTATGTTGGAGACAATGGAGCGAAGATCGGCCATGTTGCTAACTACACCATTCAAAGTTGTAGAGAGTGATAAATGTTGTTCAGACGCTGAACTTTGAAGGGTTGCAACAGTGTCATTTAACTTGGTGGTGATTTCTGTACGAAGGGCATTCAAGTTGGCATCGGCTAAATCAGCATTGACTTGGAGTTGTTGCATTATGTCTTCTAGTGAGACTGCCTGTGCTGAGTTCGATGCAGGTGGATTCCCCGACGGTTGTTGCGAGTGTGTGTGCGCTGACATAGAGGGCAAATTTTTTTGCACTAGACGACAAGGGCCACAGCAAAAATCGTGGAACGAATCGGCGTCGTGGAGATCAATTTCGTATTCGGTCGATGCACAGTTTATGTGAAATGTTCCGTTGCATATGCGATTACAGACAACGGCGTCATTCTTCGCAATGCGCTTACAGATAGAGCACCGTTTCGTCATTGTGTAGTAATTAATTAATTTGCACTAATAAACCCGAGTAGAGGAATAGAAGAAGACCATAACGTAATTGAAACAGCAAATGTTAGTGATCAGATCGGTAAAACAGGCAATATATGACCAGATTGGTGATCAGATCGGTAAAACAGGCAATATATGACCGATAGCTGGTTGCCAGTGGTCGGTAAAGAGGAGCTAGTCGATGAACCCGGCACTTGCAAAAGCCACCGACAGGCAAATTAATTAGCGATGATTACACTCATAGATCATATGTCCCGATGGTTAAAGGTTGATAGCGAGAGCTTTAAGTATAACCGTCAAATCTCGGTGTTTTTGGAGTGAATAATGAGGATTGATCGAGCATAATTAATGAAAAGTGTCATTAAATTGTTTAGATCCCGGATAACGTTGATAGGGTCAAAAATAGGAGAGAGTGATGTGTGGGTGCAGGATTCACAGCCAAGTTCACATGCACTGTCACTCACAACGTAGCCATCTTGAGATTACGTAACGTTAATCGATGTCGGCGATCGATGAAGAGAGAGAGAGAGAGAGAGAGAGATTGATTGATTGATTGATTGATTGACGTTTATTTAGCCAGAGGCTACTCGTTTTTACAACAGTGATATATATCAAGAACTTAGATAATATAGATAGAGAGAGAGAGAGAGAGAGAGAGAGAGAGAGAGAATGAATGAATGAATGAATCATGTTTATTATGCCCTGAAACAATTTTCGTGGGCAAAGTTAGAGAGAATGAGTATAACTTAACCTAAACTTAATACTAATAATAATACTAATACTAATAGTAATAAAAGAAGACTTAAACCTAAAACATGGAGTAAAATGAGAATGAGAAAAATAGTAATAATGAAATAAAGTGAAAGTAGAGTACAATAAAATAATAAAGAAAAGAAAAATATGACGTTGGGGTAGATCAGGAGTAAATGACCTCTGAATGCAATTTATAGACGCTGGGAATCAAGGAGAAAAGCATATAAGGCCGTTTTGAAATTAGAGAGGGTGATAGAGGACGTTATATTGGCCGGGAGGGAGTGCCAGAAATAGCAAGCGCTAACTGCAAAGGATTTTTGAAGGGTAGAGGTACGATGCGGTGGGATGGTAAAGGTTAAAGGAGAAGGGAGTCGTGAAGGGCGAATCGGGGGAGGAGCGAGAGTGAACAGTTGAGTAACATAATCAGGAGCAAAGTGGTGAAGGAGTTTGTACGTGAAAATACCCATGAAATATTTCCGACGATTTGCAACGGTTAACCATGAGAGGGTATTGCGAAACGGAGAAATGTGCACATCCCGACGAAGATTAAAAATAAAGCGGATGCATTTATTGACTAGACGTTCGAGGATGAGATTTTGCTCACCTGAGACATCATTGTAGACAAGACAACAGTAATCTATGAGTGGGAAGACAAGAGAAGTGATCAGTAGTATGCGCAGTTTCTGAGATAGGAGATTTTTATTGTATTTGAGACGGTAAAGAGTAAAATTAATCTTCGACGAGATGTGCAGTGTATGACGATGCCAAGATAGATTGGATTCCATAATGACACCGAGATTACGAACATGGTTGACGTAGGGGAGCTCCATATCGTTCACCAGGATGCGAGGAAGAGCAGCAAAATCAATTTGATTAATATAGGCCCCACTACCCAATATCATGACCTTCGACTTAGTAAGGTTCAATTTCAGTCCATTGGTTGATGCATATTCCGCTATGTAGTTTACATCTAGGGTCAAGTCAGACAGTGCACGAGCCAAATCTTTAGGATAGCAGGTTAGATAAATTTGTGTATCATCCGCATATGTGAGGTAATGGGAGAAACGGAGACCATTACCGATATCGCGGATGAAGAGAGAGAATAGAAGAGGCCCCAACACCGAACCCTGGGGGACGCCCATATTGGTGTCACGCCAGGGGGAAAGGGCACCCTTGTCATCTACGACTGCTTGAGTTCGATTCGATAAATAAGAAAAGAACCAGGCTAGTACACTATCCGAAAAGCCTAGAAGACGGAGTTTGTAAAGGAGCAAGTGATGCGGAACGGTATCGAATGCCTTACTAAAATCGAAGAGTACCAATAATGTCAGTTTACGATCGTCCACCGCCTGTCTGATATCCTGATTTAATTTGAGTAAAGCAGTTTGAGTGCTATATCCCTGTCTGAACCCAGATTGGAACGGGTCAGCAAGAGAATGAAGGGTGAGAAAATTTGTTGTTTGGCTGGAAACAATGCGTTCTAGAGCCTTAGATAATTCAGAGAGATTAGCAACCGGTCTGGTATCAGATGGAGAAGATGGCGGGACGATCTTGAGTAGCGGACGGATAAGAGCTCGTTTCCAAAGTGACGGAAAGAAGGAGAGACGGAGGCTGGAGTTGAAAACATTTAGTAAGTGATCAAGTAAAAGAGGTGTGGCTTTGAAGATGGCAAACATTGAGAGAGAATCAGGGCCTTCAGAGAGCGACAGAGATTTGGAAGCGGAGAGAACCGAGAGCAACAACTCGGTAGTGATTACGGAAAAGTGAAATACCGGCTGGTCAGGGGACAGGGATGGGAGGTTAAGTGAAGACAGAGTATCCGGAAGAGAGACTGATGAGGAGGCGATCGATGCATAAAAAGAATTAAGCTGATCTGGGGAGAAGAAGGAAAAAGGTGAGGAGCCTCTAGGTTTGGTGAGGGATAAGAATGATAATTCTTTCCAAATTTTTGAGGGATCAGAGGTCTTAGAGATACGTTGACAGAAGAAATTGTCACGGGCAACCCGCAGCTCCTTAGAAAGCATAGAGCGAAAGTTACGATAGACGGACATAGACAGCAGATCACCAGAACGTCTGGCCAGATGATAGAGCCTGTTTCTGTGCTTGATTTTGGCACGAAGAACATTTGTGAGCCATGGAGCTGAGGAACGATTGGTAATCCAGACAGTGGAAGGGGCATGCTTGTCAAATGTGTTTGCTATGGTAGTGGATAGATCATTGACAATATTATCTAGATGAGCGGTATGGGAAAGAGAAAAGATTGAAGAGAGGTTGAGTCGAGATAGCGAGGATGAAAGCGAGGACAAATAGTCGGCCTGTACAAAATGCTTGAGATCTCTCCGAGCAATAGTGAGTGGAGGACGAGAGTCAGGCTGAAACTTGTAGGTGAGCTCAAGCAAATCGTGGCCAGCAATGAACGGAGCCGAGGATTTAGTGAAGGAGATAATCTTAGAGCGGCTGTCAACTAGAAATACATCAAGTAGGGAGTGAGAAGAATTAGTGTGGAAGGTAGCATCGGATCCGACAATGTGTAGGGCTTGAGCGTGAGCGAATTCACGGAGGGAATTGGATTCAAAGTTAGATTTTAGGAGATCGCAGTTCAAGTCACCGGTGATAATAATATTTTGATAGTTAGTGGATAGATCGGAAATAGTTGCAGCGAAATTGTTAAATAATATGCCCTTAGGGCGTCTATAAACCGTAGCAAACAGGATGGAGCGATCGAGCGTGTTACGAATCTCGCCGATCAAGTATTCCGGAGCATTGGAGAACTCTTGAGCAGAAACGGCCAATAACTTAAAGCGAAGAGAAATATGGACATAGCAAGCAACCCCACCACCACGCTTTCCCACGCGATCGTTTCGAATAAGAAAATAATTAGGCAGAGCAACGAGATCATCTGGAATACGATCATGGAGCCACGTTTCAGTGACACAAATGACGTGATAAAAGTTATCGGCTGCGTGCGCTGAGAAGAGAGGAAAGTGGCCGAGCAGCGAGTTAGCGTTAAAGGAGGCAACTTTGAGGGAGGTAGGGGGTGCTTGCATATCCGTGGTGACAGACAAGTGATTTACTCCCGACGGAAGTCAGGCAAACTGATCAAGATCAGACGCAGTTCGAATAACAATTACGTTGGGACAACCTTCTCTCCTAACCTTGACGACGCCGTGATCGGCCCAGACGCGCGACAGTTTGAGACCACGAGCTTTAGCTTTGACCAGTAAGAGTAATTTATGAACATCGGATGGAAGAAGCTCACTCATATAGATGCGATCATCACGGTTAAGAGAAAAGACCTCCCGTACAGACAACGTTTTTTTCGCAAACACCTTTTCGAGAATAAAATCGCGAGTGATGATCGATTTCATGCGACACACCAGCGACGTTTTAAACATCGTCGAAGGAGCCGCGGAATCGTTTGAATTAGAGGCAGATTTCGGATGCATAAAGCGCACATCAAAGACATCATCGAAAAGGTGAGAGGCACCAAGAGAAGAAAATACCAAGCGAACAATCTCGGAATCAGGGAGGGAAATTTCAGAAGGAATACCTCGGATGACGATCCCGGCCGAGTCGGAGAGAGACGATGACGAAGAAGGTAGAGTATTGGGAGCTGGCGTGTTGACAATGGCGGAGAGTTGAGAGCAGGTCTGCTTCACCGCGTTGAGTTCTTGTAGCTGAGATTCCTTCAACGAAGCAATATCCTGAGCTGTATTGCGAGCATGAGCTTCGAGTTCGGAGCGAAGAACGTGTTGAGCTGTGGATAAGTTGGCGAACTCATCTCGCATCGTAGAAACCGACTCGATAACTCCAGCCACAGTGTCCTGCATAGCTGTGTACTGCCGATACATATCTTGCCTCAGATCATCGATCTTTTTGTCCAACTTATTATCGAATGACGCAGCATTTGCCTGAAGTTGACGCATGACATCGTCAATTGTGAAGCGAGGTGAGGAAGAGGCAGTAGCCTCGATTTGTATCGAAGTCTCCAGGTGCGGCGGATCCAGCGAAGATTCGGACGAACGATCGAGAATGGTGGACCGACGTCTCATACATGATTCGCATCGAAACGAAGCCGAACCATGTTCGAGAGGATCGAAATTGAAAGAAGATTTAACACAGCCATGATGAAAATCCCGGGAACATATTCCCTTACAAGTGATGGAGGGATCTTTACGCTTAATGAGAGTATTACAGATAGCGCACTCCATGATCCGCAAGAGATAGACAGTGTGAGACTAGACAGACAGTAACGGCTGTCATGGACAGGAGCGCCGGATCCAGAAGATTATCAGCAATCAAGAAATTCAATTGATAAGAGGATCGAGAGTGGATAAAGAATCGATCTCGAGAAATTATCGATGTAGCCAAAGGATCCGACAGCTGGTGTCAGATCTATAGAGGAGATCGTAGATTTCCGATAAGTCGAGTGGATCCCGATAGATGATAACAGATGTAGATAAGAAGATCGATGTTATCGGTAGTTGAAATGAATCACGGTAGATGGCGTTGCAATTGGCGATGGAAAAGTCGATAATGGTCCGAGTAAATCACGCTAGGTGGTGCACGGATGTAGATAAGAGAATCGATGTTATCAATAGTAGAGCTGAATCCCGATAGATGGCATCTCGATTTAGGCAATGGAAAAGTTGATAATAGTCCAAAAGATGGCGCCACCGTTCACCGAAATCGCACATAGAAGGCCAACGAGCGAGCAAAAAATTTGCGCCAACCCACGACTCCAAAAGTGAGGTTAGGAAAACCGTCACAGCCAAAAACCAGAAAAAGTCCGCGTAGAAAATAGAAAGCCAGTTTCAAGCGTGCAGATTGAAAAAGGCAGAGAAAGAGCATGCCAGAAGAACTGCAACCAAAAAGGCCCGAAGGCAAAAGGCGGCAGAATCGATCAAATAAGAAGAGGCGAAAAATAGCGCAGCAGATTGTACTCACAGTGAAGGAGGAAGGAGGAGGAAGGAGAGAGAGAGAGAGAGAGAGAGAGAGAGAGAGAGAGAGAGAGAGCGCGAGAGAGAGAGAGATGATGATGATGATGATGATGATGATGATGATTGTTTATTATACCTTAGTCAATTGACTTTTAGGCAATGCGAAATACAAGAGAAATCATACAGAAATGAAGAATATTAGAGTAGAGTGAGTACATCTGGTACAAGCTAGATAGAAGACATGGATATAATATAATGGATATAATTGAGAGACGCGGTAGCGTCTTGACGCCAAGTATTAAAAAGAAAAGTTCGAATCGACAAGGCAAGTTGCACCGCGTGTCTATATACTCGAGATTGGGCGTTTTTCCGTTACGTTCAAACTTAAAGTGGTTGTCATTAAAAAACGCGTCGGTTTATAAAAAATGTAATGGCAGTTTATATATATATGTCGTGGGTGGTGCATCCAATGGTCCATGAATTTTTTACCTGTGACCTTGAGAAGTCCCTGAAACCGTGACATCAGTGTTTTACCGAGCCCGTTTCCATTATCGAAAAATTATTCCACAGTGACGTCACAAAATATATATATGTCTATTCCAACGTTATCGCGAATGAGGGGTAATCCGGGTCATCTATTTCGGCCATCAGGCAAGCGAAGCGGGGGCAATGGGGGTCGAGGGGGCACAGCCCCCCGCGCGGGGGTCGGGGGGCAGAGCCCCCGCGCGGGGGGGTTGGGGGGCAGAGCCCCCCGCAACGGGGGTCGAGGGGGCGGAGCCCCCCCGAGGACGGAATCACTATTTTGAAATAATCACATTGATTTGCACAGCCTCACGCCCACCCACACATTATATTTATTCATTTATTTATTTATTTCGTTATTATTTTCGTTATTATTTCGTTATATTAAAAACAAAAAAATCAACTGCCAAAAAGAAATGAAATCTCAATTAAATAACTTTGCGAAAGTAAAAGAAAAGAACGCCAAGTATTAAAAATAAATTGAAATCATTTTTTTTAAGCCAAGAAAAATAAACCGGCGACGACAAAAACTTGGGGTGCTTGGTTAAGAGAATAAGCCCGGGAAAATTTAAAACATAGACATAATCCTATGCCTGTTATAATGCTTATTGTCTTAACCATGCACCCTAAGTTTTTGTCGTCGCCGGTTTATTTTTCTTGGCTTAAAAAAAATGATTTCAATTTATTTTTAATACTTGGCGTTCTTTTTTTTTACTTTTGCAAAGTTATTTAATTGAGATCAAGAGTCGCGGCAGCGGCTCGACGCCAAGTTTAAAAGAAAAGCGTAGCGCGCGAGCCGGCCGTACTCTTATATACAGTAAAATAGGCATTTTATGACGTCACAGAAAATTTAAATCGTTCTCACAGGAGAACGGGTTGAGGGAAAAATCTCATATTAGATTTGAATTTTCTATGATTTTTTATCTTTCGAATGGTCCTTGGTAGAATAAACCCCGTTCAGCCAATCCAGAGAAATCTAACATTGAAGATTTTGGACGCGAGGTTTGGGATCCCTTCTGTTTCTTAGAGTCAGAAAGGCGTAAGTTATGTGCGCAGGCGCTTGGACATACGCCCTTACGTGCCTGGTGGACATTTTCGGCCCGTGACGTCACCCGCCCCGCTAAACGTGGTATCCCCACTCTTTGCGCGCCACTGAGCGAGAGAGACAGACTATATCGGGCCTCTCTTTCCGTATGGTTTTCGTTGTTTAGCTACCATGGTTTTCGTTGTCTAGCTATCATGGTTTTCGTTGTCAAGGTACACGGCTCCATGGTTTTCGATGTGTAGGTATATTTCTCCATGGTTTTTGTTGTCTCTGTATATTTCTCCATGGTTTTCGATGTCTAGGTCGACGGCTCCATGGTTTTCGTTGTCAAGGTACACGGCTCCATGGTTTCTGATGTCTAGGTATATTTCTCGATGGTTTTCGATGTGTAGGTATATTTCTCCATGGTTTTCGTTGTCTCTATATATTTCTCCATGGTTTTCGATGTCTAAGTATATTTCTCCATGGTTTTCGATGCCTAGGAATGTTTCTCCATAGTTTTCGATGTCTAGGTCGTCGGCTCCATGGTTTTCGGTGTCTAGGTCCACGGCTCCATGGTTTTTGATGTCTAGGTATATTTCTCCATGGTTTTCGATGCCTAGGTATATTTCTCCATGTTTTTCGGTGTCTAGGTCCACGGCTCCATGGTTTTCGGTGTCTAGGTCCATGGCTTCATGGTTTTCGGTGTCTAGGTCCACGGCTTCATGGTTTTCGGTGTCTAGGTCCACGGCTCCATGGTTTTCGATTTCTAGGTATATTTCTTCACGGTTTTTGATGTCTAGGTATATTTCTCCATGGTTTTCGTCGGCTTTGTATATTTTTCCATGGTTTTCGATGCTTAGATATATTTCTTCATGGTTTTCGATGTCTAGGTATATTTATTCATGGTTTTTCCTGTCTAGGCATATTTCTCCATGGTTTTAGTTGTCTCTGTATATTTCTCCATGGTTTTCGATGTCTAGGTCCACGGCTCTATAGTTTTCCATGTCAAGGTATATTTCTCCATTGTTTCCGATGTCTAGGTATATTTTTCCATGGTTTTCGATGTCTAGGTCCATTCCTTCATGGGTTTCGGTGTCCAGGTCCACGGCTCCATGGTTTTTGATGTCATTTGTTTTTCATCTCAAAAATCAAAATCTTCTTCATTCAAATTTCGACAACATAAAAAATATTTATCAGACTTTATGATTGAAGGGGTTGACCGGGGGTTGCCACGGAAGTTTTTGACCTTTGCACGGTAACCTTATTTTATTTAAACTTTCCGGTGACGTGGGGTCATAAATCACCCCAGTTTTAAAAACTCCCTGTCTCTTCTAAAATTCAATGAAAATGATCCACCTTGGGCTTATTCTTTTCGTTTTTTAATGCAGGATCACGTGAGCCTGGGGCAATTTCGCTCGGAGTCAAAAAATAAGCCAAAAATGCAATAAAACGATTAAAAAACGGGAGAAAGGGCACGAGGGAGAAGGGTGAAGTCTCGTCAGGACTTTTTTGAGTGATTGACGAAGAGTCTTGACGGAATTTTTTAAGGCGCTCACCAGTGGTCTCGAACGTGGTTTCTTAAGAGTTAGTTAATATTTACTAAACTCAGAGTCTCGTCACTATGGTTTTAAGGGATTAACGAAGAGTCTGGACGACAATTTCGAAAGGGTTAACCAAGGCTCTTAATGGGAGTTTTCAAGGGATTAACCACGAATCTCGCCAGGACTTTTTTAAGGGATTGGTCAAGAGTCTGGACGAGAATTTTGAAGGGGTTTATCATGACCCTCGCCGATATATTTTGAAGGGATTTGCGGAAGCGGTGTCGACGGAAGTTTTTCAAGGCATTGAGTGGAAACGTCCAGAGACTTTTTTTATGGGATTCATAAAGAATCTCGCCGCGACTTTTTCAAAAGATTCATCGAGATTCTGGTCGAGACTTGTTTCAACAGATCGACCAAGAATCGTGCCAAGACTTTTTTAAGGGATTAGTCAAGAGTCTGGATGGGATTTTTTAAAGAGTCGACAAAAAGTCTTGACGAGATTTTTGCAACAGATTAGCCAAGGGTAGACGAGCTTTTTTAAGGGATTGACTAAGGGCCTCACTGAGGTTTCATTGAGAGATTGACCACGAGTCTCTTCGTGGTTTCCTTGAGGGATTGAACAAGGTTCTCGATGAGAGTTTTTCAAGTCTTTGATCATGACTGTTGTCGAGATATTTAAAGGAATTTACCAGGGGTGTCGACAGAAGTTTTTGAAGAGATTTATTTTATTTCAAGAATAACCAACCAGAACAAATAATGCCTCTATAATTACAAAAAAATTTTGATGAATATCCCGTTTTTGAAAAAGAAGAGAAATCCGTGGAAAAATACTTTTGAAAAGTAAAAAAAGAACGCCAATTTTAAAAGATCGCAACCTCAGTAGAAAAATAATTACTCCATTTTCTTCATATCACTTTGACATAAAAAACAATTTAGATTTACAAAATGTAATGCATTTTTCCTTCCCTACGAACGATATTTTGAAATTCCCCAAAATTTTCTCAAAAACTCTCAAGCTCAATCGACAAAAAGAAATGAAATCATAGCAACATAGCCAAGAATTAAAAAAATAATGAATAGCTACATTTCACAGGGAAACATGTGCACCCTCAATACATTTTGTGTATTTAAGGGTCTGCAAAGGCTCTACAAAAAAATGCAAAATATAATATACCCAATAAAGATAATATGTGATAATAGGTAGAAGACTTAGATATAATATACGCAAGATAGATGATAAGAAATATAATATGTATAAGGGGCATTCCATACCGTTTCGACCTGGGTCTGACCCTCCACCTCTCCGAATTGGTCCATAATTTTTTAAGGTTTTGTACTACCTCTGAAAAACACTCAGGATTTTTTTTCAGATTTTTCCGGTGTGATTCCTTTTCCTGATAATTTTGCAAACAACCATACAGTTAGCCCAACATGAAAAATCTGAAAAAAATCACATAAACACCGTTTCTCATATGAAAAATTTCGAGCGTTCAACTGAAGTGGGCACAGGTTTTTTTGTGTTGATAAAATTTTTTTTCGAAAAATTGGAAGAAATAAAGGCAGATGCAAGAAGATGAAAAATCTCTGTACAAGCACAGGTCTTAAAAAAACGCGTTACTCCAAGAAAAAAAAATGCGAGTCAAAGACCAAACTTTTTATTCATTACTATTTGTATAAGATTTGTTCATTAATATCGTGCAGATCAAAAAACCGCAGAACAATACTCGGATATTTGGACACGAGTGGCACTGAAGACACTTAGAACAATGGTTATAACAAAACGGGAGGCGCTTCTGGGTCCGGCTTCGATCGCGACAGTAGCCCTGTAGGCACAACCGATTGTCGTGCTACTCCGAGATATTGTTCCAAGATGGAAGTAGCAGACGAGTCACACCTATTGCCTATCAGTGCCACTCGTGTCCAAATATTGTTGTGCGGTTTTTTGATTTGCACGATATAAATGAACAAATCTTATACAAATAGTAATGAATAAAAAGTTTGATCTTTGACTCGCATTTTTTTTTTTTTTAGTATCGCTTTCTTTTTAAGACCTACGGTTGTACAGAGATTTTTTATCTTCCTTTATTTGCCTTTATTTTTTCAAATTTTTCGAAATTTTTTTTTTATCCACAGAAAAAAACCTGTGCCCACTTCAGTTGAACGCTCGAAATTTTCCATATGAGAAACAGGGTTTTTGTGATTTTTTTCAGATTTTTCATGTTGGGCTAACCGTATGGTTGTTTATAAAATTCTCAGGAAATGGAATCGCACCGGAAAAATCTGAAAAAAATCCTGAGTGTTTTTCAGAGGTAGTACAAAACCTTAAAAAATTATGGACCAATTCGGAGAGGTGGAGGGTCAGACCCAGGTCGAAACGGTATGGAATGCCTCATAAGCACGCCGCTTGCAAAAACTACAGAATTTTCTATGTCGCGGGTAGGCAACCGCTACGCGAGAGGCAGTGCAGAGCGCTCGGAGTCCAGCAAATGTGAATGTAGTTTGATTTTGAAAGCTGCAAGACTCAGGGCCGAGGTTATCGTGGGCGGCAGAGAGTGCCAAAAATAGCACGACGTAATACTGAAAGAGTCACGATAAACCTCAGTACGAAAACCGGGAACGCTAAACACGACGTTACGTGGTCGCAGGGCCACAGTACCGACATTCCCCCCCGGATGCACTCGATTAAATAAGGCTGCAAGATATTCAGGTACAAGCCCATGGAGGACCCTGTAAGTCATGACACCCAGGAAGTAAAGACGCCGGTTTTCGACGGAGAGCCAACCCAGCTGGAGTCTAAACGGGGTAATATGGACCACCCTCCGCAGGTCAAAGATGAACCGCACGCACGTGTTGACTAGTCGCTGCAATTTCAGATTCAAAACACCTGGCAAATTGTGATACACCAGACAGCAATAATCTAGATGCGGGAAGATGAGTGAAGAAATAAGTTTTATGCGAACTTCGCGTGATAGTGAGTTACGTTGGAACTTTAGCCTGTGGAGGGAGAAGCTCACCTTGCGCGAGATTTCAGAAACATGCGCATTCCAAGACAGATCGGACGACAGGGTGACTCCGAGATTGCGGACTTGCTCAACGAAAGGCAAAACCACGTTATTAATTGTAATTTGGGGCAAGTTATCGTAGTCTAACGTATGAATCCTCGCTTTACTCCCAAAAATGATTATTTTGGATTTGGCAATATTTAGACTGAGACCGTTCTCGATGGAATAATTATGAATCGCGGTTACATCCCGGTGAACTTTAGCAAGTTCCGCTCCAAGATCACGAGGCGCACTAGTTGCGTATATTTGCAGATCGTCGGCGAAGATCATGTGCTTAGAGTGCCTAAGGACAGAAGCTATGTCATTTACAAAAATAGAGAATAAGAGTGGGCCCAACACAGATCCTTGAGGGACACCTAAGGAGGTCGGCAGCCAACTCGAGCATGACCCATCGTTGTCCACTACTGCCTGTGACCTTTCCGCCAAATACGAATGCATCCACCGCAGGGCGCTGTCGTCTAGCCCAATACGCTTCAGTTTCTCAAGGAGCCTAATATGGGGGACCGTATCAAATGCTTTAGAGAAATCGAATAGCACTAAAATTGTATGAAGACCCTCGTCAATCGCTCTCCTGACGTCATCACAGACACGCAGTAACGCTGTTTGAGTGCTCATGCGCTGACGATAAGCAGATTGGAAGGGATCAAGCAATTTATGCCCTTTAAGGAAAGACATCAATTGATCCTTCACTATGCGCTCCAGAATTTTAGCAACAACGGACAAGTTCGCAATCGGGCGCGTGTCAGAAGGAGAGAGTGGGTTTTGTATCTTGAGGAGAGGCCTGATAAACGCTCTTTTCCAATCTCGTGGAAAACAGCCTGTAGCAATGGACATATTAAACACAGCGACCAAATAAACTACTACCAGGGGGGCAGCATTGCGCAACGAGAAGTCAGAGATACCATCAGGCCCTTGCGTTAAGGAGGAAGCTGATAGTAGATTAAATTGCGTCGCCACGTCGGCAGGATAGATCTGTACAAAAGTAAATACATGTTCACCCCGATGGCTCCTCAATAAAGCAAGAAAGACGTCACTAGTGCTACAAGCCGTGTTGACGGACGAGGAGATCGAAGCATAGAAAGAGTTGAGTGTCTCCTTGGAAAAGAAATTCAGGGGTGAGCTCATGCGAGACCTGACCAGCCCGAGCGCAGCTAATTCCTTCCATAGTGCATTTGGATCATTGATAGTTGCTAGCCTCGAGAAAATATAGTCCTGTTTCGCCTTTCTGATATCAGATATTAATTTGTTACGAAATTGCGGTAAACGGAGAATCCGAGGAGACTATCAGAGCGTTTCGCTCGTTTAAAAAGAAGTTTTTTTTCTCTAATCCTGCGCCGGAAGTCCTCAGAGAACCACGGGGTGGGAGGCCGAGTCACTGAAAAGCGACGTATCGGTGCGTGAGAATCAATGGCGGCATTTAGAGCATGCGTCACGGTGGCGACACGTTCATCCACAGATGAATCAAGATCGGAGCACTGCCCGGCGAAGCAATCGAGCACCGGGAGAGAATTTGTTACCGAGGCAGCGTACTCCCCAGCATTGAAATTTGATCGCGAACGCCTGACGATGACGCGCTCGTTTTCGACTAACCTGCCAACACGAACGGAGAGCATCAACAGGTCATGCCCATTAATGAAAGGAGAATCCGACTTAGAGAAGCATGCGACTTTGTCAGTGCTGTCGACTATCATCACATCGAGCCAAGAGTCACAAGTCGCTGTATGAAACGTAGTATCCGAAACGACTAGGTGGAGAGCGGAAGAGTGGACGTGGTTGCGCAGGTAGTTAGCCTCAAAGTTATTAGATGCAAGATTGCAATTGAGGTCCGCCATGATAATGATGTTCTTAAATGCGTGCGATACCCTGCCGAAAGCGTCAAAGAAAGAGTTAAGTAGCAGGCCCTTCGGTCGTCTATAGATGGACGCTAACAGAGTCGATTCTCCCTCTGCCCACTCGATGCTAAACAACAAAAATTCAGGAGCATTAGAGAATAAACTCGGTGAACGATCCAGAATCGTCGCCCTTAGAGACACGTGAACGTAGCAAGCTACTCCTCCACCTGTTTTGCCCTCGCGATCATTGCGAATGAGGAAATAGTTTTCAAGTTTGACTAAATCATCGGAAATCCGAGAATGCAGCCACGTTTCGGAGACGGAGATAATATGGAAGAAATTATCGTAGAAGAAGTTACGCACTAGGTCGATGTGCGCCAAGAGTGAGCACGCATTAAATTGAGCAATTTTTAAAATACCAGAAGACGGAGCAACCCTGCGACCACTAGACGCACATGCGCGTTGATACCGAGGCGCTGCACTCCGAGCATTCTCTGACCGACGTCAGATCATGTGATCGAGAACACCAATACACGTAATTCTATTTCTAGCCCCCCCCCCCCCATCTTCTTTGCGTGCAGAGACAGAGTCATGCATTGTCCACACCTGTTGAATACCCAGTTCCTTCGCCCGGAGTCTGGCAGCGATGAAGAGTTTGTGAACCTCAGAAGACAGCATTTCATTTAAATAAATTTTGGCATTGAGTGGACTCGGTGCTCCATCCCCAAGGATTTCAGATCTAAGGAAGTATTTTTTGCTGCGATTTTTATCGAGAACAATCCTCCGGACAGAGCCACAAGTCAACTCAATGGCATATGATAAATTAGTGCTCGTCCCCGAAGCACTCGCCTCTGAATTGTTCTTCCGTGGCAAGGGACGAACCGCGATAATGTGCGGAATAAGCTTAGACAAGTCGAGGATTTCAAACATGCGCGTTACAATTTCAAGCGGCGAAATCGTTGCGTCAGAAGGAACGCCAGTCATTCTCAATTCATTTCCCGACCCATTCACACTCGCACCACCCGTCGATTTGCTCACACTCTTCTTAAGAACCTCAACTTCCTTTCGCAAGGAGGCATTTTCATCTCTAAGCTGGACCAACTGGGATGCATGCTCGTCCACCTTGCCCTCGATAGTTGGGATGCGACTTAAGATATCCCGAAATTCATTATTGGTAGCTTCTTGGCGCTGGATGAGTGCATCAATTTTGGCTTCGGTTGAATCAAGCTTGTCAAGCTTGCATAAAATTTGAGCAAGCATTGCATCCGAGTCGGTACTCGCCTGAGAGTCTCTGGGTGCAGACTGGGAATCAGTGGGAGTCGAGACAGAAGGTTCAGGTAGAGAGGTATTCAGAGCAGAGCGCTGACCATTGGCTCGAGAGAAGCTGAGAATTATAGGCGGTAAGTTGGTAGTGCAACAGTCAAGCGCGGCCCGAGTGTCCAGATAATACGATGCACAGCTGGGATGAAATGAGCGTAAGCACCCGGGACAAGAAGCCATAGATCCCGCAATATTTTTGCTGCATTTATTACAGTTGGTGGGCATGATCGCTCTTGAGAGAGAGAGAGAGAGAGAGAGAGAGAGAGAGAGAGAGAAAGCAAGAAAGACAGCCCGAGAGCAAAGAAAGATTGAAAGTGGGCGGATGAGAGCGACAGAAGGCAAGAGGAAGAATGAGAAAGCTTGAAAAATCGAAGAAGAGCGCGAGGGACCGAGAAAATCCAGAGAGAGCGAAAAAAAGAGTAGGAAAAAGCCACATGGAGCGCAAAAGTGTGACAAGGGGAAGCGAGAGGGTAGGAGAGATTGAGAGAAGCGTGGAAGAACGAAAGAGAGCGAGAAAAGGTGTAAGAGACCGAAAAGATCGCCGGAGAGCAAAAAAGAGAGCGAAAGAGTACGAGAGAGTTACAAGGCCGAACGACAGAAGAGGAGAGATCGAGAGAAGCTGGAGAAAACGATAGAGAATGAGGAAAGGTGTAATCGAGAAAGAGAAAAAACAAGAGGGACAGCCCGAGAGCAAAGAAAAATTGAAAGAGGGCGAATGAGAGCGACAGAAGGGAAGAGGAAGAATGAGAAAGCTTGAAAAATCGAAGAAGAGCGCGAGGGACCGAGAAAATCCAGAGAGAGCGAAAAAAAGAGTAGGAAAAAGCATCATGGAGCGCAAAAGTGTGACAAGGGGAAGCGAGAGGGTAGGAGAGATTGAGAGAAGCGTGAAAGAACGAAAGAGAGCGAGAAAGGGTGTAAGAAACCGAAAAGATCGCCGGAGAGCAAAAAAGAGAGCGAAATAGTACGAGAGAGTTACAAGGCCGAACGACAGAAGAGGAGAGATCGAGAGAAGCTGGAGAAAACGAAATAGAATGAGAGAGATTGATTGATTGATTGATTAGAGTTTATTTGTGCCCTAGCATTGCTTTGGGGCACGATTGCATGACAAGCGGTACAAGGTTAAATACCCAGTAACGCAACGGATTAGAGCAAGTGTACAGTACATAAAATGTAAGAGAATAGGATGCGAGTACAGACTATGACTACTTAAGCTAGCAGAATGGCACTCGTTAGATAAAGCCTTGTGAATGAAACTTAAGATACGCCTTAGCATTAGATTAGAATAATTAGATTATCGATAAGTGAAACATAGAAGTTAGCAGTGGATTACATTAACAATATTATCAATAAGTGAACCTTATAGGTTAGCAATGAATTACATTAGACAGAAGAGAAAGAGAACCACAGCGATCAGGCAACAAGCTCCCTGTCGAACAGATAGCTGAAAAGCTTCGGTTTAAATAACGCAAGAGTAGGTGCATGTTGGATCTCAGACGGTAAAGAATGCCAAAAGTAGATGCCGGACAGCCCAAAAGAATTTCGTAAAGTCGCGGTTCGGTGAAGAGGGATTTGGAATGTATCCGGGACAGTCTGGCGAGATGGTCGCAGCGACGCAACCGCAGGTGTGAAAAGTTCAGTGATGTAGGGGGGAGCCAGTCCATGTAATACTTTAAAAATGGCAACACCAAGAAAGTAATGACGCCGAGAGTGGACACTGAGCCAACCCAACTCGCGTCTATAGGGTGAGATATGGACGTCTTTCCTCAGATCATAAATGAAACGTATGGCGCAATTTACCAAGCGTTGTAGTGTCAATTCCTGTTCCCCAGTGAGATCAATGTAAACAAGGCAGCAATAATCAATAATTGGAAAGATCAGGGAAGAAACAAGGACAGTACGAAGCTTCCTAGATAGAGTATTACGCCGGTATTTTAATTTGAAAAGAGTGAAGTGAACGCGCTTGGAAATTGTTAGAATATGTTTGTTCCACGAAAGATTCGACGACATAGTAACACCAAGGTTACGCGCCTCACTAACATACGGGAGAATTGCATTGTTGACCATTATCGGCGGTAAGCGTTCAAGATCGATGCGATTAATGAAGGTCCCGCTACCCAGAATGAGTATTTTCGATTTGGCCAGATTTAGTTTAAGCTCATTGGTTTCAGCAAAGTGTGCAATTGCAGCAACATCCTGCCTAATATTGTCGATCGCATGAAGTAGAAAGGACGGCTGACAACTCAGGTAGATCTGTAAGTCGTCGGCAAAACTAATGTGCTGTGAGTACTTCAGATTGTCTCCGATATTGTTAATGAAGAGCGAGAATAGCAGAGGCCCAAGTACTGAACCCTGCGGTACTCCAGTTGTTGTATATAGCCATTGAGAACACCGACTCGACTGATCAGTCACTGCCTGCGATCTGCCCGTTAGGTAAGAATAGAACCAGTTTAATGCTTTGTCACCAAATCCCAACGAGCGCAATTTAGAAAGGAGGATGGGATGAGAAACCAGATCGAAGGCTTTGCTAAAATCAAATAGTACAAGAAGCGTAACTTTACGCTCGTCGACAGCTTGCCGTATGTCCTGGCAGACACGAAGTAGTGCAGTTTGCGTGCTATGGCCTTTGCGAAAACCGGATTGTCGAGGGTCTGCGAGGTTATTCGTGTTGATGAAAGCCGTAACTTGGTCATGAGCAACACGTTCAAGCATTTTAGATAAAATAGGTAAACTGGCTATTGGTCGACAGTCAGATAGCGACTTCGGGGGGTTGGATTTGAGCAATGGTCGTACGTGAGCGCGCTTCCACTGCGAAGGAAAGTGACCAGAGTCGAAGGATGCGTTGAATAAGTTCAAAAGAGTCGAGATGATAATCGGAAATGCAGCGTTAAGCGCAAATGCAGAGACACCGTCGGGACCGGCTGATAACGACGATGAGAGTGAGCGATTGGCCACAGACTGGAGACTCTCAGCGGTCACTGGGGAAAACTCGAATGTGACACTATCTGCTCTGAGTGGAGCAGTGTTTGATTGGAAAGAGTCGAGCTCATAGTGAGGAGCAGAAGAAGATATAGCGACGAAGGAGGCATTGAGGTCGTTTACCGAATAATAATTGGAGCAGGATGCTGTTACTGGCTTGATGAGTCCAAGGTCTCGGAGCTCAGCCCATAATCGCGTGCAGTCAGTTGTTCCCGCCAATTTTGCGCAGCAATAGTCATTTCTCGCCCGTCTGAGATCGGTTGTTAGTTTATGCCTAAATTCTTTGTAGATCGCAAGGTGGTGCGGGTCACCGGATCGAGTGGCTCTCTTGTACATTGAGTTCTTAGTTTTTATTCGCTGCTTTAGTTCGCTAGTGAACCACGGGACACGAGGTTTAGAAACACTGAATGTGCGCAGTGGCGCAAGAGAATCGAACGCCGAAGAGATTATGGTGGTAAACTTTTCAACAAAGTCATCTATCGCGGGAGCCGAGGGGCTCTCAATCACCAGCTGATCAAGTGAGGGTAAAAGCAGGTTCCAAAAGGTAGTCGCATCAAAGTGTTTAATGCAGCGCCGAGTGATTGAACGAGGGAGTCGCAGATTACAATCAAAACTGTACGAAAGTTCGATTAGGTCGTGACCAGCTATGAACGGTGTTTCACTTTTCGTGAAGCGAAAAAGTTTTTCCTCGGAGTCAATGATGAACACGTCCAGCCAAGAGTGAGAAGTCGACGTGTGGAAAGTCGCATCAGATTTTACAATATGGAGAGAGTGAGAGAAGGTTAAATCAGAAAGCGAGGTAGCTTCAGGATTGAGAGTAAGAAGATTGGAATTTAAGTCACCCGTTAGGATAAAATTTCTATAGGTAGACAGGTATTGGGAAAGAATAGAGAAAAAGCCGTTGAGGAAATGGCCTTTTGGCCGCCGATAGAGCACTGCCAGAAGTAATGGGTTATGGGAGGCGGAGCTAAGTTCAACCAGCAAGAATTCGGGCTCGTTTAGTGAAATATTTTCAGATGCTTCAAGGAACTTTATATTTAATGAAGTGTGAACGTAGACAGCTACACCACCGCCACGACAACAGTCTCTATCATTTCGAATCAAGGTGTAATTCTGGAGTTTTACAAGGTCGTCAGATATCCGGGGGTGCAGCCAAGTTTCAGTAACAGCGATAGCATGAAAAAACTGAGCACCACATACGAAATGAGCTGTGAACTGCTCAAAGTGAGCTAGCAGAGAATTCGCATTGAACTGGGCAACATTGAAGGTTGGAGTATCGCAGGAGATGGATTTTTCAGGGTTAATCACGTTCGACTCGCTGGGATTACAGTTTCTCTTGAGCGGTGGTTGTCAAATTATTAGATCGAGGTCGGCTTCACAGGTTATCATAAGAGGAGGAGAACGGTAAGCCTTCGAGGCATAAACGATTCCCGCATCGGTATAGCACGACCTCCAACCCTTCTCGATCACCCGTGCCCTGGCTAGTTTACGCAGATGATAAGTGTGCGATGGCAAATGCTCATTAACATACACACGACCCTGATGAGGGATGTTGAATACTTCGCTGACAGTTAGCCGTTTTTTACTTCTCATTTTGCTGAGCAATTGTTCGCGGATAATTGCAGAGTTGAGCGAGACCAGAAATGTTTTGGGGTTGGGACTAGGGCAATTGGAAGTGCCTTCTGATGCTTGGCTATTATTCTGTCGCGCGATCTTCGGCGGTAAGACTCTAATGTCAGAAATACAATCAGTGGAAACAGTTGAATCTATCGCTGTGAATACTTTCTTAACAATATTCGCTGGTATATCATCCAGTTCCGCCGGAATGCCCGAAATGCTGAGCTCTGCACGGAGAATAGAGGACTTAAGGCACGAAACAACATTATCAAGTTTGCAGTTTACCGCTGCGATCTCATGAGAAGATCTAGCGTCAAGATCCGAGAATTTTTTAAGTATTTCGCATTGCGAAGAATCTAGTTTAGCAACTTTCGACCTCAAGTCCTCCATGCCTTCCACGAGCCCAGTCATGGTTGAATTCATTGTATTAACAGATGTAGTGAGTGTTAACAGTTGACTGAGGACAACGTCGATCTTGTCCGAGCTCGCGGGCGCAGACGCTAGGGCCGTGGACGCCGAGACAGACGCTGTCGTTTGCGACGTATTGCGGGACGGTGACGGCTCAGGTGTACGCGTTGTCATGAAAGAGCGCTGTAACGCACAATCGCCACACCGGAATGATGAAGAAGCAAGGAGTTCGTGGCGATCATACCCGTATTTTTGAATAGCGCAATCGATGTGACATGATTCACCACAGTCTCCAGTACACGTCAAAAATCGTTCCGTTTTCTTTAGCGGTCTATTGCAAACGATGCAGCGAGACATGGTACTAGGCGTAAACGCAATTGCTCACAATTAATCGCTGGCAGTAATAGAAGAGATTAAAAATCCGCGAGACAATAATAAAGTGACAGCTCGGGAAAGTCCGTAAGCAACCGGGGCACTTCGGGCTAGTTCGCTAGGTTGGGAGCGATGCGCGTTCACACTCTGCGCAATCAATAAGAATTCGGTAACGTACGCGTATTTACATAAAGAGCACATACAAGCGGAATCGCGATGTGTGACGCAGATGTCCAGCGATAATTGGGGTCCTCAAGCGCGCAAGTCGAGACCGAGCAGTGGGAGCAAACTCGAAGATAGTAGCCAATCAGATTAGTGCAGGAATGGAACTCACAGCAAGCGGTCGATAGACGATCGATGATGAAGCAAGCAGCATGCGGCAGTGGGGAGAGAGCACAGCCAGGCAACGATGCCGATTCGGTGATCTTCGGGTGTGATCGGAGCAGCTCGGGAGAGTCGACACCGGCCGGTTAATGTGTGATAAGACAATAATTACAATATCGACTCACACATCGAAGATGATATATGTAGACCAGTGACTCAGCCATCAACGCATGCGCAGAGCAAGGCCAAGAAAAGTAATGGATGCGATGGTGGAGATAGACGAGTAAAGATGAATTAACAAGAAATTAGGCACACTCTGCACCAGGAAGAATGGACCACCTATGGTAGTTGGTGCAAAGCGAATAGGAGCACGCTTAGGTCCTGAAACAAAGGGCCCGCAGGCAGTTTGGAGCAGTGAGAATTCTAAAAATGATGGAGCTCGATTAACACAACTGCCTGTACTCACGTAAGGAACAGAGAGAGAGAGAGAGAGAGAGAGAGAGAGAGAGAGAGAGAGAGAGAGAGAGAGGAAGCGTGAAAAAGCAAGAGAGAGTTAAAAGAGATCGAAAGAAAAAAAGAGGAAAAGCAAGATGAAGAGAAAAATAAAGAGGAAGAGAAAAAGATCGAGAGAGAGAGACAGAGAGTGAGAAGCAGGGGAGAGTGAGAAGCAGGAGAGAGTGAGGGAGAGCAAGGGAAAGCCAGGGAGGAAGAGGCCCGTTACAAGATCGGGGGGGCCTCTGCAAAACTCCGGTCAGCCGACGTTGGACCGTCCTCCGCCCTTCCTCTGCCCCTCTGCCTCTCAGCCGATGCTCTGCCGGCGCGACTGGCTGCTCCGGCAGCGGCGGCAGCCCCTCGTCCGGCCTCATACGCTCGAGCTCTGGAACATTAAACAATAAATATTAAAATTGAAAATTAAATACAGCAACTAACTGAAACGTGGAAAAATCTCACCTCTGCCACGTGGCCTCTCCGCCTCCCTCCTATGTTCAGCCAGAGGAGCACGCTGCTGTTCCGGATCGACCGCGGCCCCCCGAGGTGTGGCCAACCGCCCGGGCCTATGTTCAGCGCCGTCCCGCGGTTCAGTGGGCTGCTCTTCTGGCTGCTCGTTTGGTCGTTGAGCCCGCGGCGGTTGGGACCGCTCGTCCTCAATTCTTTCAAGTTCTGAAAAAAATTAATTTTTATATTACTTTATTCATATTAATCGCGGCTCTTGACGGCTGCCCGTTTTTTCTTTTTCTATTAGAAATATTAGGAATATTAATATTAATAATATTTCTGAAAGAAAAAGAAAAATAAGGGTAGCTGTCAAGAGCCGCGATCAAGTCACCGCAGCAAGCAACTCGATCGGGGCGAGCTATAAAAGAAAATATAGAAAAAATATAATAAAAAAATTATTTACCCATGTCGATGTCATCGAAGTTGACCTGAAAAATAAAAAGAAAACATTAGACACTTGTTCCGGAAACTGACCCGGATTTTGCCGCTGTTTTTATGATCGACGGCGGGATGGAATCATGCAAGAGAATTTTGGGTTTGAGTAAATAAGAGACTGACACGAGGCGTTTAGAGAGTACACTTTTGTTAATTTATTGCCGATTTACAAAGGGCAAACGTCCATTAATGAGCGATCACTCGCATAAAACTGCGTAACACCGACACGTGTCCGCCGCGCGGTGAGAGAAAAACGGAGATCACCACGAGTTTACAACAATAATTGTCCCGGAGAATACACTTGATAAAAATACTAGAGGAGCAGTCGCTTCGCCGTGATAATGCGGACACTTTAACACAACAAATAAGAGTTAAACCGAGCAAGGCTGAGCGGTCCTTGTTGGAGATGGCCGCGGTGCCTCGTGTCGCGAGGTCCTAGAGAGCGAGAGCTCACACGTCTTCTCGGTTACGAGTCCGGAGAAGAAGAGAGTAATTAATATGGACGCTGCTCAAGTTGTCACGATATCCCTTATGGCAGCGCCACCCGACAACTTGACAGCCGCCTGTTATCCATATTCGCGACTATACTGCCGCGCTGGGAGCGCGAGTCGCGGCGCGAGAATTTGACCATGCTCATTCCTGAACAACACTGATATATAAATGAAAATAAAGAAAATAAATATAAAATACTCACGTCAGCAAACGACATGTTGCTGCTGTTACTGTTCTCGAAAATGGCCGTTTTTTCGCCGGCCGATTTCGGCTCTCTCGTTTCTTTTGTTTAACATGACTGTTTGAGGAGCTAATCATGATTTTTTATTATTTATCGTAATAGCATGCGTCGATAAGTGCGAGACCGGAAGGTATCATAATATTGTTACGTCCTGGAGATTCGTCCCGATACTTTGCCCCAATAATTATGCCTACTTTAATAAATAATTAAACGTAATAAATTACGTTTATAAAATAATCATTCGAAGAGACGAACCGCTCGCGGTCCGTCTCGCCTAGCGATAAGGAAACGCAACTCAGCAACGACGAACGCCGGGAGACGGTTCACCATGGGAAAATGCTGAAGCATCAAACTAAGATCATGGGAACCTCGGCCTAAGCATTTTTTGACTGACTCAGACAAGATAGTCGGAGTCAGTGAGAAAAATGCAAAAGGGCAGTCAGTCTTAACTCGCGAATCAAACCGATCGGTTCTCCTCCGGCTTTGGTCGCTCTGACAAAATAATAAAACTCATTATCCAAGGCTTGTATCGCCATATCCAACTCGTCAATTTTTAATATAATTTTATTGTTCAAACATTCATCGCGCGGTGTCCCTTTTTATTTCACCCGCGCGAACGTATCCGCGAACAACGGTTCCACCCGTTACTTCCCACTCGTCCCTTTCCAATCGCCGTCGGCTACATACCGGGTGGCCCGGGAACGAGGGATCCACAATCTAGCCGGATCGTGTCGCAGATATTCTACTCGTCACCTATACCTTAAGCATCAGCGAAAAGGTAAGTGGGTTTTTACTCAAAACATAACCTAAAAGGATTCGTCTGTCACTCGATATCGCTTTAATCCCCGGTCTCTCATAGCTGACCGAAAAGTGAAGCGTCGTTTACGACCACGGTAATAACAATTTATACCGGGACGTAACAATATCGATCGTTTCTCGTATGTCGCACTGGAATGTCGACGTCGTAATTTGATGCATATTCAATATTTCCTGTGCATCTCGACTGGGTTCGTCACATGCACCGAGCTTGTTATGAGCTCATTACGATACCGACCATCGAGCACTCCATTACCTTAATTTAAAAAATGGACATCTCAAAAATTAGTGAGTATTATTCATCCAGTAATATACGAATTTGGAACACATGGAACAAATCAAAATCGATACCAATGATATAAAATAATCATTTCTTTTGTGACAGGAAGCTTGGTTTGAACATTTTCCGTCGTCAGTCGGTCGACTTATTTCCAAATTTTCATTCAAATCACGCGGCTGTGAGAGCGTGAATTTAATCGTCAACCAAGGGTCCAAGATGTCGCCCTAGAGCAAGCGACTAATTGTCAAATTTCAAGCGCTTGCGCGTCGATCGACGGTCGAAGGAGGATCCATAACTGGAAGGGATAGGCCGCCCAGGAGTCTCATTATCGATTTTCCAAAATCACTCTAGTATGACGCCTCGAATAGTGAGGTTGACATTTGGAATTGTCTTCTTAGAGGGAAGCAATTAAGTTCAGTAACGAGTCAACTAGTAGTCAAAAGATATATAAAATTTATTGTAACAGAACTCCGTCTGTTGAGTTTCTGCTTGTCGGATTGTCAATTGAATTATTGTACGGTAAAATAGACCGGTTCAATTGTCAATCGTTCATTATTAATTGTCAAATCTGTCCGGAAATTTCTTGTAATTGTCCGTGAATTTTTGTACAAGTGTAAAATTTATAAAAGAGCGAGAATACAGAGTGAATGGCAGAGAACGTAAGTACGAGTGAAGTTCTTTCTTTCCTAATAGATCTGTCCTTTCTCTTATTCTTCTCAAAATTGAATATTTCGGGTCCGCAACTTTCCCAGCCCTCGAGTAAGAGAGTCTGATAATTGATTAAATAAATTGATTCATGATAAATTCGAGTCAAATAATAAAACGCTAATGTCGATTGGATTAGCTGGCGCCCAACTTTAATATTGAAAATATATCTAACTCAGAACCCTGTCAGCCATTGACCGGGGCCGCGTCAGGTGAGGGCATGGAAAATATAAAGCCCGTCTCACTTTATTGCAGAAGCTGAGGACCAAGGGGAATACAGTCAAGGTGACCAGAAGTCAAATTCGCTACTCGAAGGAGGTCGCACGCAAGGTAAGTTTTCGGAGGGCGAGTCTTGAAATCCAATTTTATTCGGTTATGAACGACGAAAAATAGGGTCATTTTTCCAGGTGAGCAGAACAGGCCTCCACGCTGGAAACGTGCAGGCAAAAAAGTCCGGAAAAATGAAGAAGATGCGCAGAGACGAATTCAATCGTTATTGAAAGAATTAGCGACTCCCCGGAGGCACACTTAGGAAAAACGAAAAAGAAAAAATTATGTAATTGAAAGAATAAGACAAATAATAAATTATAGCTTATTAATAATAAAATTCAAATAATTATTAATAAATAAAATACAAAAAACCAATTACTTTTCATTTTTTTCATTCACTGTCCCACCATTCTTCCTTCCTAATTCCGCAGTGTCACCATCCCTTTAATTGACCGATGTAGATAAAGTAGAGTTTTTACTCTTCGATTTGTAACCCCGACCCAAATAAGAGCAGCTGTCAAGAGTCGCGGTAGAGACTCTGACATATAACACGTAATGCGAAAAACTCCGAACAGAACATTCGAGCATCAAAAATCTGTGCGAAAAAAACGCCAATTTTTTGATGCAATGAAAAAATGATTTTATTCATATTTATGTGACGCTTCAAGCTACGAAACTCTGGTTAGTCCCAATCGAAAGGGAAAAAAAATTAAAAATATGGGAACCAACCGCACCATCAAAAAATAAATCGTTGATGAATTATTAATGTTTACAAAATTAAAAATATTCAGAAACAGTTGGGAAACGCGCTCTTCGCTGTGAAAGAGTCTTGTAACGAGCTCGTTTGACTTTAACACTAACGTAAATGTACTTGTCTCGAGTCGCTACCGCGACTCTTGATTTCTTTAACAATGAACTGGTTGCTGGGACCCTTGAAACCTTGGAGATCGACGATAAACTCCATTTCGACTAATGGCCAGCCCCTCGTTGAGTTCTTCCCTTTTATACCAATTTTTCACCCCACCACTTATTGGATTATACTCTACAATACGATCATGAAGAATCAGGCAGTATGCACAGGTTTGGCTGGTATATTTGTTTTTGTCTCAAATTCCAGACGCACATCGACAGGTCCAGACTTGAAAGAATCGTTTTGCTTCGAACAATCAATGACAATGAGCGGTGCATGTCTAAGAAATTCTTTTTTGTTCAACCATGGCTCCGCCTCTTTATTGTAATACATTGGTTGAAAATTCATATACATATCATAAAGTACTGCGTACTGATTTTCATTTATATTTAAATTCATGTTACCGTAAGGATAACATTGTGAATTCAAGTATAATTTCACATCGGTTATATTGCAATGATCGAAACTACTTGCATTTTTATTCCTGCTATTTTTCCGTCCTGTTTGCATTGCGAGAATTACGTAGCATGGTTTTTCCAATTGTGTCGACGTTTTAACAGACCACACATGTTTGGACGTGGTGGGGAGCATTGGGTATTCATACAATTCCCACGTGCGAAAACTCATGGAAATTGGGGTGTCTTTGGCGATAAATTTTAAAAGCTGTATTTTTCGTTGATCCCCCACGGTGACGTATGGTACAAGCCATTCAATTTTCCTCAGAGTGAGCTTGTAATTTTCTGCAGCTGTTTGTATTACAGCATTATCGTCAATCCGCGATCGAGTCAAGATCAATTCGTGCTTTGCGTTCACCACCATTTTCCGATAATCTTCGGCAAAACCCAACAACATACTCAATGGTATGCACACATCAAAGTTGCCCACTGCATCAACAATTTCTCTTGTTTCATCAACATCAATCCAGCCAGTATTTTCGAGCATCGAACTTTTTGCTGGTGTAAGAGACGTATATCCCTTAATGAGAGATGTAACGCCCACATTTTTGCTGCAATCGATTTCCACAGCATCAAGTTCATAGCGCACTTCTTTAAATAAATGGCAGATCGAATTGTTGACGAGCCTTGTTAGAGTCGTAGGCGTACCGTCCGGTTTCGTCAGTTTCCCGCAAATGTGGATAGAACTTTTGCTCGGCAGAATTGATAAATCTTGATGTTGAATCAAAATGCGTATTTCATCGCTATTGTTGTACGTTGACAATGCGTATGGCTGATGAGCATGGACCTCATAATGCGTGATAGCTTCGTCAAAGACGACGGGTTCTTGAATGTTCACAATTTCCTCCGCCATTGTACGCAGCAGATACACAATGCACACAGTAAATAATTTCTTATGCGCGTACTCCACAAACTTTTAGACCCAAATTCTTCAACAGTAGAACGTTTTGTTGTGTTAGCGCTTTGAGCGTTGATCGACGACTGGTCGGGATTTTCCATCTCGACTTATTAATAATGGATGTTCGATTGAACACTATGCCCATTGAGACTTTATATGAAGTCGTATTGTGACGACTTCACCGCGAAAATTCACCAACTCCCCGTCCTGGTCTACAATACGTAATTGTATGTTATCAATTATTTGAGTTGCGATTGGTAGATAAATGACGTTTGACGGTACTTCAATAATTTTATAGCCTGGTGGCACAGATGGAAAAAATTCATGAATGGTATGAACTTTTCGCCAATTTATGTATGCACCGGTTGTTATGTTACACTCAACACGTATGGCGTTCACTTTGAGAATGGACACTGGTCGATCTGATTCGTGACTTTTATTGGGTTCCAAGGTGCGTGACGCAAAGCCCAGCAGCGGCCGAATCGAATCAATTTTTGAGAAGTTTATTGGCTCATCACACTTAATTTCACTGCGCATAGTGTTGTTGTTTGGTTTAAGGTGAATTTTTATGTTTTTCGATGACAATTAGGTTTGCAAATATTTTTCAATATCGTCAAATTCATAACTTCCCGTTGGTATAGTCACTTCATGAGTTCCAACATAAAATTTATTGCAGCCAACGTCGATATTCGGAATCGAATTGAATGTCAGAAGCTCGACAAGTCCAAGCGTATAATTCTTGTCTGAGGATAATTCGATGGAGGGGAAAAATTGTGCATCGAGAACGGTTGATGATCCCGATATCGTCAACGTGAGACTATCATTCATGATGCTTGCGATCTCAGAACTAAATACATAGCTCCATTATCCATGCTTATATAGCACAAATTTATCACTTTTTAAAACGTTATAGTTTGATTGAATCCATCGCGCGTAGTTTGAATGTTTAAATTTTTGGGGGGCCGGCGAATTGACCACCGATGGTGAGAGATTCACGAGAGTCAATTTTACTCAGGAAGTTTCAGGGCAGCAGTATCCTTGGTTCGCAGGGTTAGGGATCGTGTCTCTTCGTTCGTGACTTTGGTTGTGTCGTCGTTGCTAATGATCTCGATTTTATTCTTTTTTATTCCATCGATATATGGTTCGCCCTCGCTTTGTTTTTCGAGTCAATTCTTTCAGCTGTTATTCGAGATTGGAAAAAGGGAGGGAGAGAGGGAGGACGAAAGGAGGCAATGATTTTATGTAACTTTTTTTTTGTTTCTTTTTAAACATACCGCCCGCCTTCGTTGATTCAACAACGAATATTATTCTATATTCAATGGGCAAAGTTTAACAATGGGTCGCTTAAGGTAGTTCTGTAGTTTTGTCCAAATCTTAGGAACGGCCTGAAATTTTAGTATGTTGTAAAAACAACCTCCATGAACCGACTCGCAAAATTTTAAACCGATTCACCGTCCCGTTTGGAAGATATTTGCAATTTAAAATCGATCTTTTTGCACGCGCGGCCTATACCTAACACGCAAATTGACGGACTTTGTCTACATTTTTTATGCTAGCTCCCGAACGGATCTTACGACTTCAATGACAAAGCACTCGCGTATTGAGCACTATTGTAGGATTCATTTTAAAAAAATATATATATTTTTCACCGTTTAGTTTCGGAGATATCGATTAATGAAAATAAATAATCCTACGCGACGGGGAACGGAGATACGATCAGCTGTGACGAAATGGCAACAGGGTATGGCGGCAGGAAACAGATGCGCGCGTCGTCAAAGCCGCCATAGTAAAATTTTTTGTAGATTTCAATAATTACGGCAAGGATGGAAAATGGATTTGTTCTTTTAATAAATTAAATTTCGTTCATTCATTCATATATATTGCGTACTATTCATGTATATTGGTCATATATATTATGGTCGTGTGTGTGAATATACATATAAATAGAATATATAGAAAAACAAAAATTGCGGACAAAGTAAAAATAAATTCAATGAATAATTTTTTTTTTTAATATTGATAACGATAATAACATTTTTGTCAAATAAAAACTGTCAAATATAAATATCAATTGTTGATGAACAAAAATCAACGCTTGTTTCTCAGGTGTTCAACGACGGTGTCGATTATTTTTTCCGCTTTCGTAACCCGCGGTTTATTTGAGATCGTTTTCTCCGATAATAAAGATTTTATTCCGATGTCGCCATCTTTCGCGTAAACCTCTTTTAATATTTCATAATGAATTCCGGCTCCTGCTATTTTCAGGATCATTTGATTTGATATCACGCCTTTCAAATATTTTAGACTTGGTGACAGGAGTTTCACCATTATCACGTCTTTATAAAGCTTACAAACTTCAAGAAACATTTCCTTTTTGGCAAAAGTATCACATAGTTTCTCGAGAGTTTCAACATCGAATAGGGCTTCATGAAATTTATCGGATGTTCTGAAATTCAATAAGTCGCGGGCTAAAATTGGCAAATTGAAACTTTTTTTTTCGGCTTTTCGTTCAGGCAAAACTTTTTTCATCACAGTCAGACTATCTGAAAACCCTGCGATATTTTTAAAACTCTCGATCATACCGTAATCTATTATATATTGCAGTAAATGAGAGGAGTCGAACGATGCATTATGAGCAACCAAAACGCATGGCTTCGATGAAAATCCGAGAAACTGTTGAAATGAAGTTAGAGCTTCACGAGGCGCAATTGTGGCTACTTCTTTGCTGTGGAAATACAGTTTTCCTCCAACGTATTTCAACCCCGTAACCCGCGAAGCATCAGCGTCAATCGGCTTGGACGGATGAAGATAGACGCTGAATGTTGAATTCTCAAATTTTGCTGCGATTTGTAAAATTTCTAAGTCCTTCGAGAACCCAGACGTCTTTAAATCGAAATATATTATATTGCAGCTGTCTACCGATACTGCGATGGTTGGCAAAATATCCAACAGAAGTCGAAAATCAACAGTTCCCCTGCTCTCTGAACAAGAGTTGCTGCCGCAGTTAGTTTCATATTGAATCCCTTCAGATTGCTCCATCGACTTCCTGGATGCATCTTTTTTTCGCGCCAATAAATTTCTTCGAGCTTTAGTTGTTGGTAATTTCGCCTTCATCGCTCGTTTTTTTCTTTTTGTGTCTAACACCTTTGCGAAAGATGCAGTGTGCTTTCCCGGTGATACATTTAATTTCGAGTTGACGTCCATGATGTGCTTTTCGCCTTCGTTTTTTGTGCATACAGTGCTAGCTAATCGGTAGTCCGCTGATGCGCTCAGGCTCAGGCAGCAATTCTTATGTGCTTTGTGAGCCATCATATTGTTAATACTTTCATTCGCTTGACTGGAGGCAGCAACAGAAAATTTTGCAGCATTGTCAGCATATTTGCCAAATAGCTCTGAAAGCTTGGTGTATAATTGCTGATTTTTCAGTTCAATTTTATGTGTACCTTTACACCAAACTCCACAATTTTCATGCTGGCCAAAAACATGCTCAGGGATGTTGCGAACAGTTTTGGCCAACTCGGCACTATGTCCTTTATTTTGCCCGAGTGCGTAAGAAAAACATTTTATCAAATGAGGAATAACTTCCTTGTTTCTCATTTCACTGTAACCTTTTCGTAGTTCATACAAAGCATTGGAAAAATTTTTCTTCAAATGATTGCTGTCTGCGAGTTTGAAGACTGTTTGAAGATTTCCCTGTCGCACTGCTGCGATCGTTGAACTATCCTCGTCCCCTATCAGAACTCTCACCTTCAGCCCGGCATCTTTGAGAATCGAACTCTCGTTGACTAGAGCGGCGCCTACGTCAGCCTCCATCGCCTTCGCACTGCCGCAAAAATTTTGCCTACACTCGTGATCGGATTTGCTGTGGCCGTTGATAGACATTCTACATTTCCGATTTCGCGCTGCAAAGTCCAGCACTTTTCCACTCAGAAAACCGACAATCGTACCATAGCCATTCAAACTATTGTAGCTTCAGCCATTGCCCCGCTTGCTCCAGCCCATATCATAGGAAACGATGATATTCACGATGTTCCCTATTGCTGTGTCAAATTCCTCTCTTCTCCTAACATCATCGTCGATTGTTTGAAGATGAAAGTTAGGGTTAGTGAGACAGCCGAGGGTCCGCGCGAATGGATAAATCTCGTCGACTATATCTTGTGGCCTGATAATGAAAAGAACGATAAGCATTTCATTCTAATTTATTGTTTTTTATCATCACCATAAATATATCCATTACATATCAAGAGACGCGGCAGCGGCTCGACGCCAAGTTTAAAAGAAAAGCGTAGCGCGCGAGCCGGCCGTACTCTTATATACAGTAAAATAGGCATTTTATGACGTCACAGAAACTTTAAATCGTTCTCACAGGAGAACGGGTTGATGGAAAAATCTCATATTAGATTTGAATTTTCTATGATTTTTTATCTTTCGAATGGTCCTTGGTAGAACAAAATCCGTTCAGCCAATCCAGAGAAATCTAACATTGAAGATTTTGGACGCGAGGTTTGGGATCCCTTCTGTTTCTTAGAGTCAGAAAGGCGTAAGTTATGTGCGCAGGCGCTTGGACATACGCCCTTACGTGCCTGGTGGACATTTTCGGCCCGTGACGTCACCCGCCCCGCTAAACGTGGTATCCCCACTCTTTGCGCGCCACTGAGCGAGAGAGAGAGATATATCGGGCCTCTCTTTCCCTCTACCGCCGGCGCGCCTATAGCGCTGTCTCTCTCGCTCTGCCGCGTCGGCGCATCGTGCTATCTCTCTCCCTCTACCGCCGGCGCGCCTATAACACTGTCTCTCTCGCTCTGCCGCGTCGACGCATCGTGCTGTCTCTCTCTTTCTCGACCGCGTCAGTGCCTCGTGTTCTCCACTACTACTGTGCCAGTGCCTCGTGTTTATGACGTCTCAGCTGTTTCTCTCTCGTTGCGCCAAAATTCTATCCACGTGTTTTCCACGTGCGCGTGTTACGAGTAAATTGCGAAAAAATTCAGAGTGCCCAAAAACAGAAATCGTGTATGTAAAAAAGTGTTTGAAAACATTTATACAGCTCGATTAGCAAGCAAAATTTAATCAGTTTTCTGTGTCAGTGTGTTTCGACAGTGAAATTGTTGATTGTTTTGAAAAAATCTACAGCAAAATGTCAAAACGACATACATCGCTATTTTCAACCTAACCTAAAAACGTCAAATCGATTCCAAGTTCGAGCGATCGTTCTTTGGATTAAAACGAGCGTTATTCTTCAGGTTCCGCGATCAGTTTGTGAATAACGTTGTGTTTGGAGAGCGAATACGACGTCAAGTCAAGATTCTCATCTCCAAGTCCACTTTGTCAAGCTATTCCGACAGGCGCAGCTGGCGGTCAAGTATTTTCTTTGATCTGCGATCTGCGAGCAATTCTCAGAACACAGCGTCGTCTCCTTAAAAAGGAGTACTGCGATCCAAGCTGAGCGAGCAGCCAAAGTCAAGGTGAGTGAATTCCTGGGTCATTTCCACGAGCCGGTATCGACATTGACAAAGTTTTGTCGAAGGGGGCTCGCGAGTGTATCGAAGCTGCGAAACAGCGAATGCGACAAATTATCTTGTTCTCGCACGTTTCAGGTCCCTGGAAGTCGCACTCCGGACCATCAGGAAAACAGTTTTGCTCCATCGACATTAACATCGGACCTGGCGATTGCGAATGGTTCGCCGGTCTCGACGCTTACTGGGGAGTCATTTGCGGCACACAGGCTCGTCATCACATTATGCATCTGGAGCATCGAGCTGGCGGTCAAGTATTTTCTTTGATCTGCGATCTGCGAGCAATTCTCAGAACACAGCGTCGTCTCCTTAAAAAGGAGTACTGCGATCCAAGCTGAGCGAGCAGCCAATGTCAAGGTGAGTGAATTCCTGGGTCATTTCCACGAGCCGGTATCGACATTGACAAAGTTTTGTCGAAGGGGGCTCGCGAGTGTATCGAAGCTGCGAAACAGCGAATGCGACAAATTATCTTGTTCTCGCACGTTTCAGGTCCCTGGAAGTCGCACTCCGGACCATCAGGAAAACAATTTTGCTCCATCGACATTAACATCGGACCTGGCGATTGCGAATGGTTCGCCGGTCTCGACGCTTACTGGGGAGTCATTTGCGGCACACAGGCTCGTCATCACATTATGCATCTGGAGCATCGAGCTGGCGGTCAAGTATTTTCTTTGATCTGCGATCTGCGAGCAATTCTCAGAACACAGCGTCGTCTCCTTAAAAAGGAGTGCTGCGATCCAAGCTGAGCGAGCAGCCAATGTCAAGGTGAGTGAATTCCTGGGTCATTTCCACGAGCCGGTATCGACATTGACAAAGTTTTGTCGAAGGGGGCTCGCGAGTGTATCGAAGCTGCGAAACAGCGAATGCGACAAATTATCTTGTTCTCGCACGTTTCAGGTCCCCGGAAGTCGCATTCCGGGCCATCAGGAAAACAATAATTTTTAAACCCAGTAACACAAAGCCGGCAATCGTTCTTCGATCGATTCGGAGAGATCAGGAAAAAACGATACGACCGAGGACGAGGACGAGGAAATGCCGCAACAACATCAACAGTAGCAGCAGCATCGAGTCCAGCAGCACAATAACACGCAAGCGTCGAGAGGATTCGACGAGAAATGGGAAAACTCGGACGACGATTGGTCTGCTGGACCAAAACCCATACTCAGAAGTCCCGACGTCCAATCCACTCCTTCCAAGCCAGTTCAATTCGAACTGGAAGACTAAGAAAACGTGGAGAAGAGCAAAAACGATTCCAACTCCGAAGAAGTCATCAATAATCACGCGAAAATCATTTGCAAGGTATTTCTCTCACTTTCTTCCGTTATTTCAATCCTCAAACGTTGTTTTTCCACCCGCTTTACCTTCCAGCATTCTTTTATGTGCTCAAAATTGGAAATTATAATTCCTGTGTGATTTATTCTTCAAAATAGTCATTTTTTTATGCCCCGAGGAATTTTTCTGACTCTCTCCCTTTATTTCAACCCTCAACAATCGTTTTTCCACTCGCTTTACCTACTAGAATTTTTTTATTTGCTTAAAATTGAAAATTTCAATATCTGCACCATTTTTTCTAAAAAAACGTCATTTTTTCCGATTTTTTTTTTATATCGCGAGGTATTTCCCTCACTTTGTCCGTTTATTTGAACCCTCAACAGTAATCGAGGGTGAAAACACAACCTCAGCTGTTTTTTTTACCTGCGTTACCATCTAGAAGTTTTTTCATCTACTCAAAATTGAAAATTTCCATTTCTGTACGATTTTTTCCAAAAAAAAGTCATTTTTTCCGAATTTTTTTTATATCCCGAGTTATTTCCCTCACTTTGTCCGTTTATTCTCTCAACCGTGATCGCGAGTGAAATCACAACTTCAGCTGTTTTTTTTTTTACTTGCGTTACCATCTGAAAGTTTTTTTATCTACTTAAAATCTAAAATTTCACTTTTTGCATGATTTTTTCTAGAAAAACGTCATTTTTTCGGATTTTTTTTATATCCCGAGGTATTTCCCTCACTTTGTCCGTCTATTTTAACCCTCAACAGTGATCGAGGGCGAAATCACAACCTCAGCTGTTTTTTGACCTGCGTTACTTTACAGAATTTTCTTCATCTACTTAAAATTGCAAATTTCAATTTCTACGCCCATTTTTTCTTAAAAAAGTCATTTTTTCCGAATTTTTTTTATATCCCGAGTATTTTTCTCTCACTTTTTGCATTTATTTCAACCCTCAACAGTGATCGAGGGCGGAATCAGCATTCCAGCTTCTTTATGACCTGCGAAACTTTCCAAAAACTTTTTTTTTCGTCCAATCTAGAAAGTTTAAATTACCGCATGATTTTTTTTTTACGAAAAATCATTTTTTTCTCGAAATTTTTGTCCAGCAGCACAATAACACGCAAGCGTCAAGGGGATTCGACGAGAAATGGGAAAACTCGGACGACGATTGGTCCGCGGGACCAAAACCCATACTCAGAAGTCCCGACGTCCAATCCACTCCTTCCAAGCGAGTTCAATTCGAACTGGAAGAGGAAGAAAACGTGAAGAAAAGCAAAAACGATTCCAACTCCGAAGAAGCCATCAATAATCATGCGAAAATCATTCGCGAGGTATTTCTATCACTTTCTTCCTTTATTTTCACCCTCAAACGTTGTTTTTCCACCCGCTTTACCTTCCAGCATTTTTTTATGTGCTCAAAATTGGAAATTATAATTCCTGCATGATTTATTCTTCAAAAAAGTCATTTTTTTATGCCCCGAGGAATTTTTCTGACTTTCTCCCTTTATTTTAACCCTCAACAGTCGTTTTTCCACCTGTTTTACCTTCCAGAATTTTTTCATCCGCTCAAAATTGGAAATTCGAATTTCTGCATGATTTTCTCTTTAAAAAAGCCATTTTTTCCGAATTTTTTTTATATTCCGAGGTATTTCCCTCACTTTGTCCGTTTATTTTAACCCTCAACAGTTATCGAGGGTGAAATCACAACCTCAGCTGTTTTTTCACCTGCGTTACCATCTAGAAGTTTTTTTATCTAGTTAAAATTGAAAATTTTAATTTTTGCACGATTTTGTCTAAAAAAAACGTCATTTTTTCGGATTATTTTTATATCGCAAGGCATTCCGCTCTCTTTCTCCGTTTATTTTAACCCTCAACAGTGATCGAGGGTGAAATCGGTACTCTAGCCTTTTTTCGACCTGCGATATCTTCCAAAAAGTTTTCTTTTTCGTCCAAAGTACAAAATTGTAATTTCCACATGATTTTTTTTACGAAAAATCATTTTTTTCTCAAAATTTTTGTTTCATATTCAAAATTACACGATTTAAAAATAATCCACGTGGTCTTGCGCACAAAAGTTGAAAATTTATCATAGTATTTTTTTTTTTTCAATGAAAAAAAGAAAATTTCATACTTTTCCAATTATTTTTGCGTCTCTAAAGCAACAATTGAATAAACAAATGAATTTTTGTTGCAGGTTCTAAAGAGATATCTTCACCTGGTTGTCCGTTGTCCACATTGCAACAAAGTTTTCGTCCCATTGACTAATCTCCAAGTCCACATCGATTGCGCTCACAAAGAGATTCGCGATCATTCGAGTCTCCAACAACGAAACGCTTCTCCGATCGCTCTCGAGCCTTCCGCCGAGGCGGAGGCTCTGAGCCACGTCGCCAGCGGCATCGCCGCTTCCTTGGGCGTTGGTTGCGACTCCATGAGCACCGAACACGATGAAATCGTGACTGATGAAAATTCTTATCCGATTTGAAACGCCACGGACATTCATCTCAACAATATCGTCCAGGACGGAACTTACAACGGACACGAACTCGTCGAGGAACAACAAATGATCATGCTCATCGATGGCGATGCTTATCAGACCGAACACATCGAGCAACAACACGTCGAACAGCATCAACAAGTTCAACAACATCAGGGAGAGCACGAGGACGATCAAGCTCAACAACAACAGCATCAGGCTCAAGCTCACCAGCTGGAAATCACCGGGGACGAGCAAATCGTCATGCAAGGCACTGAGGAAGGAATGATCGTTTATATTCGCAACACCGAGGCCGGAGCCAACGATCGACAAACTTACGATACTTATTAGAGCGTGAAATCCCTGGGAGACAAGAAAACGAGGAAATTGTTGAGGAAGTTGAGGAAGTCGTCGAGGAAGTCGTCGAGGAAGTCGTCGAGGAAGATCGTCTCGTTGACGACGAGTCCATGATCGTCAGTCAACAAGAAATCGTCCATACGAATCATCCCGAGGAACAAGAATTCGAACAAGTCATTCAGTACGTCGAGGAAGAAACCGAAATCGTCGAATACGACGATGGCAACTGCGGACAGAGCAACGGCCCTGGCGATACCGATTCTAACCCCACGCAACACGATTCCATGATGATCATCGAGGAAGAACAAAAAATCGACGATCGAACCGGTGAGCCTGAGCCTGTCCAACGTCGGCTCAACGTCCTGCAGCAGACCGACGGCAGTCATTTTGCCGATGAATGGGACGACGACAGCGCCGATCTCGTAGAATCGTGAAAATTTTTTTTCCTCGTCTCAACGACTCTCAATTCCCCTGATTTTTCTTATTTCCCAACTTCTTTCTCTCTCGGAACGCTCTAAACTTGATTATGCTCCGAAGAAATCCGTTTCAACAATCTCTTTCACTTACCAACCGCCAAATATTCGATCACCAGTTTCGTACTATATGCTGCATTCAAAAATATCAATAAAAAGACAATTAACTGCTTTTTTTTCTCTCGTAATTAAATAAATCCATCAAAAAGCATTTTTGCTTCTCTCTAATTGTTCTTGTCAATCTGCTGTTTTCTTGAGTCGAAATTTTCACCTAACAATACGCATTACAGACACGCCATTGCCCTTCACTAAGAAAAAATTCCTTTCATGATTCCCTGACGATTTCATGCTCTTGGAGACTGTGGGTTTCGGGAGTTTTGTTGGTAAGCAAAAGGGACGAGAGACTCGATTGTTTTTTAATTATTATTTATTTTCAGAAAAGACGTTTTTAATTTTAAGATTTAATTTTTAATTTAAGTTTAAGAAAAATATTTGAAGTTTTTAATGGAAAATATATGAAAAATACAAAAAAAATTGACTTTGTTAATAATTATTGAATTTTCCTCTTCCTCTGCCCCCTCTTCCTCTGCCCCCTCGTCCTCGCCATTGTCTCCTCCCTCCTCGTCCTCTCCATACATCACTTCGGACGCCGTATCGGTCGTCCGAAGCTGCTAAAATGAGTTGCGCCTCATATCGTATTTTTCTGCGCTCCTGGACCCTCCGACCGGCGCGATTTCCTCGACGCCATTTTTCTGTAAAAAAAAAAAATAAATATTAAATAAATAAACAAAAAAATAATTAATTCATTTTTTTTACATATATCGAGAGGCGCAGTGGCGGTTCGACGCAAAGTATTTTAAAAAAGAATTGAAAAACTCATTATCATTACTTACTTTTTATTTTGTTGGTCATGTTGGGACGTTGAGCGCTTCCTCCCGGTTGCGGCGAGTCTTGGGATCCCGGCGTCGTTTTAATAATCAAATTTCGATCGATGAGCTGGCCCAATTCCTGAATGGCGTCGGGCGGCCCGTCGTTTCCGCCACTTGTCGTCTGACCGTGTTCTTCGGATTCTGAAAAAAAATTTTTTATATATATATTTTTTTTTATCAAGAGACGCGGCAGCGGCTCGACGCCAAGTATTAAAAGAAAAGCGTAGCGCGCGAGCTGGCCGTACTCTTATATACAGTAAAATAGTAATTTAATAATCGAATCATTTGCACTCACGATTATTATCTGATGGACCGTCGTTGCCGTCCGCATCCATGTCCGTCGGATTATTTGTCGACATTTCTGCAAGTAAACAAAACGAATAATAAATAATAAATAAAATACAACAATCATTTACACTTTCAATAATCTGAAAGGTCGTTGCCGTCCTCCGTACATTTTTCGCGTCAAGATTCTTACAGAGTAGCGTTTGTTGTTGTTTACTTACCCTTGGGTGGTTTTGTCGCCGCCGAGGTCGCCGCCATTTGCTCCTCCTTCGGATGGCTCGAATTTGCTGTAAAATAAAAAAAAAGAAGTAAAAATCTGTTATCCATTTTTTAAATTTGATAATCGAATAAATATTTGTTAAATTTAATAGTCGAATAACTAATTATCAAGAATATCATTTGCACTTACAATGATTGTCAAGGTCGTTGTCGTCCCCCAATTCCATCGGCATTGAATTATTTGTCGACATTTTTTCTGTAAGTAAAAAAAAAACACAAAATGTAAAAATCTTTTTCAATTTGCACGTACCAAATTGCATGTAACAATAAACAATAATCAAATTGAATAATAATCAGTGAAGTACGTACCGAAAATTGACGCGCGTCGTTCTCGGAGTGTATCCAAACAGAGACTGAACTATTTTGTTCCATTGTTCGGAAATAAGCGCACGGGATTGGTCGTTCGGTATGTTTGAGCAGATCGCGCATGCGCACTGCCAATGCCGAATCGGAACCGGACCATGCGTGCTTGTGCCGATTTCTTCGAATGCAGTTCTTGTCATCGTACGTATTTTTTTTTTGATTTTATACAATTTGTACTCATTATTATTTATTAAATTGGCTTATTATTTAATTACGATCGGAATTTCGATCGATAATTTGTGGTTTTCCTTTCGATCCGTAGCGACGACAGCGCTACGCACATTTTCATTGGTTAGGCGTTTTATGTTTACCGGAATAAGCGCTCGCTATTGGCCCTTCAGTATTTTCGGAATAAGCGCTCGGTATTTGTCCTTCAGTATGAACTGAAGAAACAAGACCATGCGCGCTCGTGCTCATGGAAAAACATCTCTTTTTTACACTTGATTTATTCAGTTTTCGTCGGATTTTGAAAATTATCATTAATTTTATTAATTTTATCGTGAGTGTAAAAGAAACAGACTCAGCTCCGCATGCTTGGATCTTTGGAACGACGTGACGTTTTTCGACAAAAGTTTTTGCTGAAAATTGGTGGATCGTGCGTATGAATAAAGTGAAAAAAGTGAAAAAACATGTCTTTTTTACACTTAATTTGTTCAGTTTTCGTCGGATTTTGAAAATTATCATTAATTTTATTAATTTTATCGTGCCGTGAGTGAAAAATAAACAGACCCAGCTCCGCATGCTTGGATCGTTGGAACGACGTGACGTTTTTCGACAAAAGTTTTTGCTGAAAATTCGTGGATCGTGCGTATGAATAAAGTGAAAAAAGTGAAAAAACATCTCTTTTTAACACTTGATTTAGTCAGTTTTCGTCAGCTTTTGAAAATTATCATTGATTTTATCGTGAGTGAAAAAGAAACGTGCAGCGCGAGTGAATATTTTAATCAAACGAATCGAAATTCGTTTCTGCGAGTGGATTGCATTTTTCGCTGAAAAACGTAATTCTTGCACGAATTTTTCGATGACGATCAAGCTCGCAACGTTTAATTGTACTCACAATTCAGTGCAAGTGAAACATGTGTGTAAATGAAAAAAAAATGTAAAAAGAACAAGAAAATATTGCAATTTTCAAACGAAGATTCGTTTCGTGTAATTTTCTCGAGTGAAAAATGTTGTGGGTCGCTCGACACAAGTACGACCGACGACGATCCGTCAATAATAAATCTCGTATGAATTACAAGATAAAAGTAAAAGGAAACTCCGTAACACACAGCGGCAGATGCGAAATTGGCAAGAAGCACTTGCTAGCCTTTTCGGGCTCTATTTCACCATGACAATATCCATCGGCCCTCGGTCATCGAGGGAATACCATGGTTGAGAGCCTCGCAGCGAGAAATTTGTGCTCTCTGCTTTGATCCTACCGGATCTTGGTTCCTTGTCGCCAGCATCAACGGATCGCTTCAGCTATCGTTCCTGATCTGGCTGCCGTCGTCCCTTCGCATCGCTTCGCATAATGAGTGCATCGAGGCAACAATGCGGCATTTCATATTGGAGCAACGCACAACCAACTATGTTTATCCGCTCAACAACGTCAAATCTCTCGTCTCGCAACCTTGTTCGGCATCAAAATCAAAATCATCTAGCGAGTCCATCGACGATGACCGCAAAATATTATACCACGGCTTCAAGGACTCAAATTGCTCTCGGTAAGTCATAATCGCACCAATAATTTCAAACGTCAAGTATTTTTACGATTTAAAAGATTATTTTCTAAGGTGTAATGAGGAAAAAAAATGTGCTTTTTCCAGATAGCGGAAGTAACAGTGGAACTGATGAGACCACTGCGCCAGACTTTTACACCGGTTATCAAAGTAAAAGGAAACTCCGGAGAACACAGCGGCAGTAAAAGTAAAAGGAAACTCCGGAGAACACAGCGGCATCGGCAAGAAGCACTTGCTAGCCTTTTCGGGCTCTATTTCACCATGACAATATCCATCGACCCCCGGTCATCGAGGGAATATCATGGTTGAGAGCATCGCAGCGAGAAATTTGTGCTCTCTGCTTTGATCCTTCCGGATCTTGGTTCCTTATCGCTAGCATCAACGGATCGCTTCAGCTATCGTTCCTGATCTGGCCTTTGTCGTCTCTTCGCATCGCTTCGCATCGCTTCGCATAATGAGTCCATCGAGGCAACAATGCGGCATTTCATATTGGAGCAACGCACAACCAACTATGTTTATCCGCTCAACAACGTAAAATTGCTCTCGGTAAGTCATAATCGCACCAATAATTTCAAACGCCAAGTATTTTTACGATTAAAAAGATTATTTTCTGAGGTGTAATAAGGAAAAAAAATGTGCTTTTTCCAGATAGCGGAAGGAACAGTGGAACCGATGAGACCACTGCGCCAGACTTTTACACCGGTTATCAAAGTAAAAGGAAACTCCGGAGAACACAGCGGCAGTAAAAGTAAAAGGAAACTCCGGAGAACACAGCGGCATCGGCAAGAAGCACTTGCTAGCCTTTTCGGGCTCTATTTCACCATGACAATATCCATCGACCCCCGGTCATCGAGGGAATATCATGGTTGAGAGCATCGCAGCGAGAAATTTGTGCTCTCTGCTTTGATCCTTCCGGATCTTGGTTCCTTATCGCTAGCATCAACGGATCGCTTCAGCTATCGTTCCTGATCTGGCCTTTGTCGTCTCTTCGCATCGCTTCGCATCGCTTCGCATAATGAGTCCATCGAGGCAACAATGCGGCATTTCATATTGGAGCAACGCACAACCAACTATGTTTATCCGCTCAACAACGTAAAATTGCTCTCGGTAAGTCATAATCGCACCAATAATTTCAAACGCCAAGTATTTTTACGATTAAAAAGATTATTTTCTGAGGTGTAATAAGGAAAAAAAATGTGCTTTTTCCAGATAGCGGAAGGAACAGTGGAACCGATGAGACCACTACGCCAGACTTTTACACCGGTTACAGCGAAGCGACGCATCACATTACGGTGAGAATAGAAAAACATTCTAAATCTAAGATTTTTTTCGTTTCTCAATGCATTCCAAAGTTTCACCCTTGAATTTTCTTTTATCCTCAGATTCATGGAACTGATGTGTCGGTAGTTCCCTTTCGCATGTACAAAATGTCTGGTCCTTGCCGAGACATATTGCTGACTCAACGTTTATTTGTTGTCAATTTTACGGAACTCACACTTCCAGCATCTGCAGAAGAGCTCAACAGCATGCACAAAGCTTTCTTGTAAGTTTCTCATGTTTTCTTTTTCGTAATTGCAATTGCTGCAGAAGTTATTCAATTATTCAAAGAGAATTCGTTTGTTTTATTTATTCCAGATTGTTTTTGTCGATGAATTATTTTCTACGACGAATTGCGGGCCGTTGACATCGCAGGACAAAGCTGCGTCTGGAAAGTTTCAACATCATCTGGCAACCGAGAGAGGCCTTCTTTTTTTCTCCGAAAAAACCTGTACAGTTGGTCAACTCCAATAATTCTGGTTTCACGTCCTTGCAGAGTAAATGTAAGCGGCCGAATCAAATAGTTTATCGCTTATATTTATAAAAATAGTTAATAATCATTTAAAAATAGTTTATTTTATGATAATCACAAAATATTTCTCCGATTTTCGCAGCATTTCAGTGGGACAACGAACGTAAATTTCAAGCGAAGATTGTTGACTGCTGGTTACGCTCACGTAGCCTCGATTCGGAACGGAAACGTTTATACCTGGGGAAACGCGATGTACGGTTGCTTAGGTAAGTCCAGCGAGTGTTTGGCGATTAAATTGTTCGGCCAATGTTTGTCGATTAAAAAATGAATAATGTTTTATTGATCAGGTATCGGACCATCGATCTCGAGGTACGGCCCACTCCAAGCGATTTGTCTGTTCCGTAACATGGAAATGGAAGTTTCGAGTGTTTCCCGCGGTCGATCTTACACTCTGACTGTAACCAAGAACGGAGTCTACGTCTGGGGATCGAGTCACTTTTAATGAAAGAACAAACTCGGAAAAAACTTCGTGTTATTCCTTTTAATCATTTGCTTCACATTTTTTTATGAGAAAAATTTCAAATTTATAATGCGACAGTCTTTTTTGTCCTAAAAAAACTGAATTTACTAGAAAAATTGTCACGATCGCATTAATTATCGAAATAATGAGTAAAAATCTACTTTTTAATCATTTGATTCACATTTTTTGATGAGAAAAATTTCAAATTTATAATGCGACAGTCTTTTTTGTCCTTAAAAAATTGAATTTACTAGAAAAGTTGTCACGATCGCATTAATTATCGAAATAATGAGTTCCAACGATTCAAACTTCAGTATCATAAAAAAAAAACGTATTTGGAGTTACCTTCGTTGGAATGCAACGAAAACTGGTTATTTTTTATTTTTTTTTATAGCAGAATGCGACATTTTCAAACAGAATTCGTCAAAGATAATGGGACAGTATGTTTTCCCATCAAAAAACTGAATTTACTTGAAAAATTGTTACGATCGCATTAATTATTAATTATAACAAAATAATGAATAGAAAAATCAGTTTTTCGTTGTTATTTCTACGATTTAAACTTTATTATCGTAAAATAAGTTTTTCGCTTTTTAAAAACATTATAAATGTATGAAATAATTTATTTTTTTTCTTGTACAATGAATATTTTTATAATATTGTATCTTGTTTGTAATGTTTCGAAATGTTTGTTATTTGTAAAGTTTGTAAAATAGAAAAAATGATAATTTTTTTAATAATAAAAGAAAGAATTAAAATTTTTCCTCTTTCTCTTTGGCATTCTCCCTTTCTCGGCTTCTTTTTTCTCGTCCTCGTTGTTTCCATGAATCACTGCGGCATCTGACGCTGCTAAAATCGGCTCCGACACGTATCGTCGGATTTTCTTCGCGTTATACACTTTCCAACTGGCGCAATTTCCTCCATGTTACTTTTCTGCAGCATACTTTTTGGCACAAAAAGAAGCGAGTGAAGAAACAATGTTTTTATCATCAAATATGAAATTGCGATGTGCGATTTGATGAAAAAATAGTTTAAGTTCCCGCCGGGCCTGCCGTTGTTTCGGGCTCTGCTGAAACCGATGGTTCCCATTGGCTGTCGAGTAAGAATTCCGACCGAATCCACGCGGTAGCACTGACGTTGAGAAAGAAAGGAAGCGCCACCGCGAGACAAAGACGTACGTCGTTTGTTTTGAAAATGTGTCCTCATGCTTGATGAAAGTCAAACAGCGCCTTTATGGATATTGCTTTTGTAGAGTCAGTTCGTGTTATATACTCTGTTACACGAGAAACGTTGCGGTAGCGAAGCCTCGGTAATAATTCATTCCGCCTAATATTATGGAAACGATTAATTATTGTATTCTGTTTGGGTTAATTGTGTTAATGTTTTAATAATGTGCATAGTGATCTTCCGATAATTGGAGTGACGAACGAGTGAATTCGAGTAATATTATTTTATTATACGAGTTCGTGTACAGCAGCAGAAAAGAATCGTGTGTCGTATTTCGGTAAGTAATTGATAAAAAATTAAAAATACTACGAATGTAGTGATTTATCTTCGCTTATCGATTGATTCCATCCTTATTTTTCATTAATCTGTAAAGTAGTTTATAAATCTGTAATTTTACAAAGTTCACTCCAAACGGTTGAACAATTTCGAGTTATAATCTTTCATTCCTCAACACTTATTTTCAACGAATCCACTGTGTTGACTCTTTCGTCGTTGCAATGCTGCGATACGTAATAACAACATATTTCGCAAAGTATCGCAAAACATTGTTTAAAAATTAGTCGTCAAATTCGAATTTGGAATAAATATCGACGAAAATGTGACGTGAGCGGATTCAGCGTTTTTGTCGGTAAATTTCAAGTTCTCCTTCCAACAAATTGACGTAGTTGATCAAAAAATAGCTACATTTATCGTCATCGTCGTAACAAATGTTGCGAACGACGGTTTCATACGTTTCATAAGTACGATTTGACAAATTAGTAAACCGTTGCATTTTCTTGATGATTGTTTCATCGAGTTATTTATTCTATCGATTTTGAACAATTTAAGTGGGAGTTTTAAAACGATTCTTATCAAACATCATGTTTTTTTTTCACTGGAAATCTTAGAAACTCTGTTTATTCGTCTCAAAAGATTAACAGACCAACAATTGTTGGAGTAAAATATTAAAAAATTTTAAGAAATAAAAAATGAGAATTCGGCTGAAATGTTGATCTCTTTTCAAGTATTTTTTTAATTAAAGCTATTCTTTATTGTTGAAATTATCGTTCCCGTTGAGACGATTAAAAAACTTCCATAAAAAAATTATTACTTTTTTTTTTTTAAATCGTTACCACTTTTCGATGTTTATGCTAATGATTTAAATAAAAAAATTGGCTAATTTCCGGCAAACGGAATGAAAAAAATTGTTTTGCCGTCGAAAATTTTAAAAACTCATGTAGAGACATAAATATTCATTTTTTATTTTTCGTATCATTTCCTCGAACGTTGTGCGTCTGTGCGCGTCTGCGCAAATGTGTGGATTAAATTTTTTTTTAACTCTTTGTGCGTGTGCGTGGGTGCACGTGTAAGTGTCTTTCGGATATTCCAATTTTTTTCTTGAACGCTCTGCCCGTCTGCGTGCGTGTGTGCGCGCAAGACACTCCTCCGCATGAAAAACTGTGGAATTATAAATCTTTCAATTTCTACATGTTTTAATATTCTTCTTCTATTTAAATTTGATCGAAATTGTAAAACTTTTGAGATTGTAAAAAACATAAATTCGAGTCTTTCTTTTGGCATGTTTCGATTTCCCTGAAAATGCGTGCAGTTTTTAATTTTTTAATCTCGAAAAAATAAAAATTCCGCAGATTTAAAGTTGATCGAAATTGTTCAGTTATTGAGATTGGAGGAAATAAATATTCCAGTTTCCCTTGGGCTGTTCTGGAATTCTTCTGAAAACTGGAATTCTTGTTTTCTCCAATCTCAAAGATTAGACATTCTCGATCAAATTAAAAAGAAGAATAATAAACAAAGTTCCACCAAAAATGAAAAAATATCATGCAGTTAAAAATTCAAAATTGCTTGTTTGTTCGCCAACATTGTTGCAATGCTGCACATAAAATTCAACTCAATGACTTTGTTATATAAATGTCGCCAACAACGAAATAATCGGCAGGACATTTACGGAATACTAACAACAACAAAAATATATTTACAGAATAAGCAACAATAAATAAATGCGAAATCGGACATGACCATATTTCTAAACACTTTTAGCAGTTTAATTCAGAATTTAGAAACGATATCAATGAATCATTGCTCGTTTTTCAATTATGAATTTGTGTGCCAACAAAATATTAAACTCTTCCATACCCCCTGAACATCCACAAGTTTTTCTTTTTCTTTTTTTTTAGATTTTCCGGTTACCGGTGGGCTACGACAAAAGTTTTTCGCTGCTCTTCCTCAACCTTGACCATTTTCTCCCGTTTTTTTTTTATCGTTCATTTTATTTCGTATCATTTCATTTATATTTTACGTTTTCAATAAAAGTGTCGTTTTTTCTTAACATTGACACTTTTGATTATTGTGACGCTTTATCGCGCAATAATCGTCGCTTTGAGCGCGAGCCATTCCGTCGCTTTGAGCGCGGGCCATTCCGTCGCTTTGAGCGCGGCTTATTTCGTCGCTTCGAGCGCGAGTAATTTCGTCGCTTTGAGCGCGAGTCATTTCGTCGCTTTGAGCGCGAGCCAGGCACTTTATTGACATTTTTAAATAAATATATTAACGCGCTTTTGCGTGATAATCGTCGCTTTGAGCGCGAGTCGTTATTTTTACGCACTTGAAGTGCTCATTGCGCTTTTTAGCGCCTGTTGATTATTTTGTCAACGCAGACCGAGACATAAGCTGGTCTAATCAATCACTCGCGATGATTGAAACGTTGAACGATTTTTATGAACGTCAAAAACGTTGCATAGCCGAAGGCGATTGGTTAAACGATGATCATATCGACAAATTTGCACAACTCTTGGCAAAATCGTCCAACTTATGCTTTGAAATGCAGCCGCAGTTTCGCTTGTATTTGCCGAACGAGATAGTGCCTCTTGCGCCCAGCAAAAAGCATATCCAGATATTGTTTAGCTGCAGTGAGTTAGTAAGGTCAGATAGTAAAGCACCTCAAGGTGGACATTGGGTTTGTAGTTACTACGACGCAAAAAAAATTTACATTTACAATTCAAGTGGAGCTAGCACGCTCCATAGAGATCATAAAATTTATCTGGAAAAATTATTTCCATTTTATGACTTTAACAAGAAAAATTCAGTTGTGTTCCCGACTGTTGATAAACAACCGAACAACAATGACTGTGGTCTTTATGCAATAGCATTTGCCGTATCGTTGTTGTATGGCTTGAAGCCCGAAAATGTAAGATATTACCAGCCAGGTATGCGTCCACATTTGCTCAAAATTTTTGAGTCACAAAAAATCGAACATTTTCCGGTCGATAAAACTAATACAACTTTTGTACCATGTTTAGAGATTGTACAAAAAAAACGAAAAGAGAATTGGAAAAAACAATCTTGGAGATTGAAGCAGAAAAAGTTACATGTAGACCCGGCTCAGACAAACGATGGTTTAAGAGCGACAACAAATGTTTTTAATGAGAAAGGCATTGACAAACCTGTTGTCAAATCGCAACCTACCATCAAAGTATGTGCAAAAAAACGAGAAGCTTCTTCACCTAAACAGGCATGTGTGAAAAAAAAAATTTGTCAGAGTTTACCACAAAATGATGATAAACTGTTGCGTACTCAACGACCGTCCAATTCTCAGGTGTCATTACGAAATTGTCTCAAGTCGTGTACGAGTACACAACTTGAAATTGAACAAGTGTTGCGTACACCAAAAGCTACTGTTTCTCAGATTACAGGGCGACATGAGAATGACGATGCAATGGTTATTGATACCGATACAGTATTGGGTACGGAACAAGTTGCTGTTCCTCCGAGTAGCAGAGTACTTGAAATCGATCAAGTATTGCAGTCGCAAAAAGCTGGTGTTTCTCGCAATTCAGTAGAAAAGAACGATAACGTGATAGGTACAGAACACGCGGTTGTTTTTATTGAACAAGTGTTGAGTACACCAAACGCTACTGTTCCTCAGATTACAGGGCGACATGAGAATGACGATGCAATGGTTATCGATCACGTACAAAATCATACCGATATGGTATTGCGTACGGAACAAGCTGCTGTTCCTCCGAGTAGCAGAGTACTTGAAATCGATCAAGTATTGCAGACGCAAAAAGCTGGTGTTTCTCGCAGTTCAGTAGAAAAGAACGATAACGTGATAGATACAGAACAAGCGGTTGTTTTTATTGAACAAGTGTTGCCTACACCAAAAGCTACTGTTCCTCATATTACAGGGCGACATGAAAATGACGATGCAATGGTTATTGACCACGTACAAAATCATACCAATATGGTATTGGGTACGGAACAACCTGCTGTTCCTCCGAGTAGCAGAGTACTTGAAATCGATCGAGTATTGCAGACGCAAAAAGTTGGTGTTTCTCAAAGTTCAGTAGAAAAGAATGATAACGTAATAGGTACAGAACACCCGGTTGTTTTTATTGTACAAGTGTTGAGTACACCAAACGCCACTGTCCCTCAGATTACAGGGCGACATGAAAATGACGATGTAATGGTTATTGACCACGTACAAAATCATACCGACATGGTATTGGTGGGTACGGAACAAGCTGCTGTTCCTCCGAGTAGTAGAGTACTTGAAATCGATCAAGTATTGCAGACGGAAAAAGCTGGTGTTTCTCGAAGTTCACTAGAAATAAAGAATGATAACGCAATAGGTACAGAACAAGCGGTTGTTTTTATTGAACAAGTGTTGAGTACACCAAAAGCCACTGTTCCTCAGATTACAGGGCGACATGAGAATGACGATGCAATGGTTATTGATACCGATATAGTATTGGGTACGGAACAAGCTGCTGTTCCTCCGAGTAGCAGCGTACTTGAAATCGATCAAGTATTGCAGACGCAAAAAGCTGGTGTTTCTCGAAGTTCAGTAGAAAAGAATGATAACGTAATAGGTACAGAACAAGCGGTTGTTTCTATTGAACAAGTGTTGAGTATACCAAACGCTACTGTTCTTCAGATTACAGGGCGACATAAGAATGACGATGCAATGGAAAAACTATCGATCACGTACAAAATCATACCGATATGGTATTGGGT